>PVHP010009446.1:0-43939 GCA_004024765.1 Zapus hudsonius | reverse complement strand
TAATGCAACCCAAAGCAGAAGTCCAGAGACACTTAAGATCTTAACAATAAAGCAGACTCAAAACTTACCCACCATGACTCAGGGAACTGAGCAGAAGAGAGGGGCGGAAAGAATTTATGAACCATGGTGGGGGAGAATATCCAGATACATGGCACCCTCAGCAACAACACACGACAGCAGGGTGGGGATGGGACTGGCTACCTCTGGTATAGTTCATAACCCCTACCCCATGGACAGATCCAGTATGTGAATTGAAGAGGGTCCCCAGGCGGTTGGGGACAGAGAGGAGGGAAATGGAGGCATTATCTCAAGATTTTCTCACACAATATATCTAATTATTGATAATAAAGATATTTTTTAAAAAATTAACTGAAAAAAATTAACTGAGTAAGAGGAAGAAGGATTGAGGAAGACACCAGGCATTGACCTCTGAGGAGATGATGATAATGATGTTGACTCCACACACATGCACGCACGCATGCACGCATGCACGCGTACACACACACATACACACACACACACACACACACACACAAACACACACACACACACACAAAATCCAAGAGAGGAGAGGAGCTTGGATAAGTGAGTCTCTCTCAAATGCTCTCTGCTTCAAAAGCCACCATCTCAATGATAAGGAGAGGAAGTCCCTCCCCAGTGCTCACAGCCCACGTCCCCACCCTGCTTCCATGTCCCCCATCCCCTGAGATTCAGCGCTGGCAGGAACAAAGTCCTCCTCCACTAAGCTTTCCCTGATGGCGTCTTCTGGGTTCTCGCTCTCCCAAGGATGTAACCGAATGCTGTGTGGGAAGACAGTCTTAATAAACTTCCTAGGATGGAAACCAAATGGAAATAAGAATAGTAGGGCCAGATTGTCAGTGTGCATCACCGCTCAGAGGCGTAGCCCTGGGATGCCTGGGCCCGAGTTGGCTCCTGGCAGATGCATCTTGTACCCACTTTCCTCCACCTCCTCCACCCAAGGTACGGATGTGCATGCCAGGTCTGAGCGGGAGATGAATGTGGCTTTAGCTCACTTGCTTTCTCACAGGCTGTTTCTGAGGATTTGTTTCCATAGAAGTCAGAAGCCACCTGGCATGGAACAGGTGACCCCTGACCACTTGGCATCATCAAGTGACCCCCTCCCTGCTCAGAGCTGAGCAAGCCCAAGGCTGGAACTTTGAAGGCATTGATCCCAAGGACATCCTGGGATGAGCCATTTCCTGTGTGTGTACTGTGTGGTGTGTGAATGCATGTGTGCATGTACGGTGTATGTGCAGGTGTGTGTGCCCCATGCACATGCATTGGGAGTCCAAAGGAGGACCTCGGATGCCTCCTTCTATTGCACTTCCTCGTGACAGGGTCTCTCACTGAACCTGGAGCTTGCCATTTTTTAGTCTGACCGGGGATCCCCAGTGATTTTCCTATCTCTGCCCTGGTCAGCACTGGAGTTACAAAAATGTGTAGCTACACCTTGCTTTTCACCTGGGTGCTGGGGATTGAATTCAGGTCCTCATGCTCGTACTGAGTCATCTCCCCAGCCCAGAATGAGTCATTCCCGAGGCCCTCAGAAGCTTTGTTCAAGGGACACAGTCCACTTGTATGGGGCTTGGGGAATGATGAGGTCAGTTTGGAAAAGTCTTGGTCCCTGGGATGCTTTGCAAACAGAGCTCCCTCCATCTGTCCCTCCTTTGTCCCCAGACAGCCCAGGGCTGTATGATACTCTTTCACTAGTGTGGACCAAAATGCTCAAGGTGTCCAGGAGTCACCAGAAAATGCTGATGCCCTTTGGGAGATTTCTGGCAATGGGCCTGTTGATACATTCACTATGGACCAGGAAGTGCATTTCAGATCAGAGTCAGCATGACCACTGACACAGGAAGGGAAAGGGGCATAGTGGGGGGGGGGCAATGGTTGCTGCTCCAGTCTCCATTACTTGGTCCAAACTCATCTCTTCCTCCCCCTGGGTACACAGATCTCTACTCAGGAGCCTGTGGACCCAAGAACTCAGCTTCGAAGGGAACTCCCACCAGATGGAGCTGGTCAGTTCCTAGGAAAGGAGTGTGGAGAGATGCCCAAGGTGAAGGAGGAGCCGAGGTATGGCGGAGGGGGGCAGGAGGAAGGCAGGAAGGAGCCTTGGTGGCCGCTGCAGCTGGAAGCCTTGGTTTATGGTGCAATGAAATCGCCATATATGGCATGGCCCCGGAGGAAATGCTCTGCAAGGCGCCCCTTGCAACTAGGTCATCAAGTAATGGCAAAAATATGCAGCCAGTCCAATGGAGGTGTCTCCAAGGGCTGAGCATTCTCCAGGACTCAGGCTACATGTCACAGAGGGTGTGGGACAAGAGACACTGCCCTCTGTCTTCCAGCTAGCCTCTAGTCTCCTCCTTATACCTCCCCACTGGGATCTGCCCCTAATCTGACCAGCACCCCTGGGTCCCCTGTGGCTGGGATCAGGAAGAGGTGAGAGACTTTTGCCAGCAAAGCTTTCTGGTGACTAATGCAGTACTTGAACAGGAAACAGACTGCAAAAAACTTAGGAGGAGCTATAATTAGCCTATGTCCTAAAAACCCTCACTTGGGAAGAAATGGAATTAACACACTTGGGAGGAGAACAAGCCAGCCCAGGCCTCCTCCTGAGAAGCAAGCTTCCTCCAAGGCTCCATCAGAGTCACTAAGCTCTGTCACCGTCACCGAGGACCAGGCAGCCAAGCCTGCTGCCAGTATGATACCCTCAATTGTCCATAGCTCTGGGGATCAAACCTCAGAGGCACTACCATGTGAGGGAGGGAGGGAGGGGGGGTCTCACTGAGGCTCAGGGTTCAAGGGCTATGAAAGCTCTTGCCTGGTGGGTGTTACAGTTTAGATAGATAATGTCCCTCACAGGCTGGTGTGTTTGAACACTTTGGTTCTGCAGCTGGTGGCATTATGGGAGGGTGTGGAAGCTTTAAAAGGTGGGGCCAGAGCTGGGCATGGTGGCACACGTCTTTAATCCCAGCACTCGGGAGGCAGAGGGAGGAGGATTGCCATGAGTTCAAGGCCACCCTGAGACTACATAGTGAATTCCAGGTCAGCCTGGACTACAGCGAGACCATACCTCAAAAAACAAAACAAACAAAAAAAAAAGTGGGGCAAAAATAAACCCTTCCTTCTTTAAGTTGCTTCTGTCAGGCATTTTGTCACAGCAATGAGGAAAGCAATTGATACAATAATCATATTTGACTGAGTATGAAAGTGACTTGTATACTCATTCCTACCCTCCTAGGCATTGACGGCTTTCAGCTGGGCAATGCCCACTTGGGGTCTTCCATGGGATTACAGGCACGTATCTACTGGAAGTTTGATAGACAGGAGTCTGAACTCGGGTTCTTGATACTTCATGCTGTCTGTCATCTGTTCATGACCTCTCGCTTGGCATGAGTTTACCACAACCTAGTGTCTGGGCTCCAAGAGGTAGGGAGAGAAGCTTCCAGGCCAGTGAAGGTTATGGCACTGCATTCCATTGGTCAGATGGCTGGCTACAGCACCCAGCCTTTTAAAGGGGGAGAGAAGCAGATATTATCTCTTGATTGTCACATGGCAAGAATATTGGGACCATTTTGGGGAAATAAAAATCTGCCACAATCCAGGTGTGGTGGTCCATACCTATCATCCCAGCACCTGGAGATGGAGACAGGAGAATTGGGAGTTCAAGGACACCTTCTGTGACATAGTGAGTACAAGGCCAGCCTCAGCTACATGAGACCTGCCTGAAAATAAAACACAAACAAACATCAACCACAGCTGTACAGCAGCATTGTGAGAGACGCTGCCTTCCCCTTCTCCCTAGCATTGCTCTGTATTCCCAGTTCACCCTCCTGGCTCCTCACTCAGCCCCACAGCTGGAATGACCAACACTGAGGGGAAGTCCTTCAGGGTTTGGCTAAGCTCTGGCCTGGAGTGAGGAGAACACAGTGACTAGATAGAAAGCACTCTGTCAAGGCCAAGGCAAGGAGATGGCCCACCTTGTAAGCATGAATTGGTACCCTTTACTTCTCTGTGCTTTGACACCCCCCCCCCGCCCTAGCCCCTCTGAGGGCTCTTTGGTATAGGCAACCACTGAGTCATCTCTCCGGCCCCACTTGCCTAACTTCAGAAGTGATCTGATGTCATTGTTGCCAGCCAAGTGCTTTGCCAAGACTGCAAAGGGAAAAGTCAGACTCTCAGCAGCAGGTTCAAGTTCAGATTTGTACCTGACTATTCTTGTCCATTGAGAATGAAGGCATCATCCTGTCAGCCTCAACCTGAGCCAGCTTCGGACTGTCCTGTTTTGCTGCTCTCAGCCCCATGGACCAGTGAAACCAGACAGGCTGCAGCCATGGGAGCCCCATCAGAAGAGTAGGAAGGAGACGATGAAGATCAATGGTAGTGATCCAAGTGTTCCTGACAAAGGTTCCCCTTGGGTGCCCAGCAGATTCTCCTGACCAGCTCGACCTGGGTACTAAGTTTCAGCTCCGGTTCTCACAGGTTTCTGGGTGACAGGGGAGTCCCCAGGATAAGATTTGGCTGGGACCCCAAAGTCTTGCTAACTTCCCCTATTATTTTCCCTTATTGGCCAGACCTGGTTCTTGAATCTAAAACCACTTCCTGTTTCAAACAGGAAGTCCCCTCAGAAATGAAATGCTGCCCACATGGCAGAGAGTACCCTTGGCAAATGTCAGAGCCTCTTCCTATCGAAGCTCCACCCACCTGCCCAAGATTCCCTGCCAGGTTGAGAGGCAGTCTGTTGACTCCCCTGAGAGCCTGAGGCCCAATATTCCTGTCCTGGCAGGCCTTTTCGGAGTCCAGAGAGTTTCGACAGGAAGCTGGTGGATACCTCCCATACTGACTCTGTTTTTGGCTTGCTTTGGCACCAACATCCTGTCTGCCCTGTTTCCTATAGAGGTGCAAGTGACTGGATTTTAATTAAGCCCATACTCCACAGAACTTGGGGGACGGTTGGCCTCAGAGAACTCCTTCAGCAGCTACCAGAAGAGAGGCATCCAGGAGCTGAGACAGGAGGGGACAGGGAAGTAAAGTCAGAAGTCTAGAAACATCCTTCCCATAGAGGTAATGCCCCAGCAGTAGCTTTTCTGTAATCAGTGCCTCGCGTGAACCTCTGAGCTCAGGGGTGGCAGTCCCTCCCTGCTTCAGCGGCTCTCCTTGTCCAGCTCCACTCTGGTCCCATCCATGCACTGAGTGGAACACAACCTTTGAAAAATGTCCGATAATCAATCAAAGTGATAGACATCGCGTCCTCCAGAGTACATGCGCACAAGAGAACACGTGAACAGAAGAAAACACCCAGAGTTCCACCAGGAGGGGGTCAATGGTTTCTGCAGGTGTGTTTATGTTTTATGTTTATTAAGTCATCTCTCTAGCTCATGCCTCTGTCACTTTCTTTGGTCTTGAGCTGAGGCCCACTGCCAGGCTACAGGGGTCACAGTGCTTGCGTGGCTTTTCTGTCCCCATCACAAAGCTCAGAGACCAAAGGACATCAGTCTTAGGGTTCTCCCTTATACCTACCAGGCTTGGAAAAGGTCTGTCATCAGAGATGATCCTCAGCTGTGAACGTCCCTTCTCATCCTCCTCCAGCAGACACACAAGATTACCTTGGACAAACAAGATCACTCTGGAATGGGTGATGAAGGTCCTGGGGGGAAAGAGAGGCCGTTTTCCTTTCCAGAGTAGGCTAGGGGACCCGCAGTACCCACTGCTTCCCTCTCTCCTATCACATTCTGTCTCTCATCTCCTCCTGCCCTTTCTTCCTCCCATTGACTGTCTCTCTCTTCCCTCCTTCCCTCCCTCCCTTCCTCCCTTCCTTTTCCCTCCCTTCCATAAGAGGCAGCACAATTCTATCATCATAGCTTAGTAGGTCTCGGCTCACAGTCTCATGAGGGTCTAGCTGTGAGACTGATGCGATGGGGGCTCTCAGCACCCAGCCTTTGTTTCTCATAGCAAAGTAGGGACCCTCTGCCCTGCCCTTGTATGAGTGGGTTTGTGTCTCTTCAGTGTTTCACTTGGGGCTGACCCTAGACTCTGTGTCATGTTCATGGACTGACTCTAACCCACATGGCAACGCCATGTGCTGGGTGCAAACGGTACTGAAGGGAGCCAGGCAGAGATCTCTAAACAAAGCCTTGGTTGTCATCTCTGCCATAATATATGATGATTATTTGTTTCCATCAGCAGCAGAAGATATAAATAGCTCCTTTGCTAAGCCCTCAAGGACACATTTAAAGGGCTTCTGCACATTTAAATGAGAACAGCATGGCATCATCAGGGAAAAGCCAACCTCCATCCTGCACCGAAGACCTCTCCAGGCTGGGGAGAAGGCTCAATGGACAAAGCACTTGTACAAGTGCAAAGACCTGAGTTCAGATCCCAGAACTCATGGAAAAGCTGGGAACTGTGGTGGGCATCTGTCCTCATATTGGCCACAGTGAGAAGGGAGGCAGAGACAGGAGAATCTTCAGGAAGCTTGTGGGCCATCTAGCTTGGAGAACACAGCAGTGAATGGTGAGAGACCCTGTTTTAAGAAAAGTGAGGACACGTAACCAAACTCTGACCTCCACGTACCCACTGTGGTACATGTGGGCCTGAGCTCATACACACACACACACACACACACACACACACACACACACACACACACACACACACACACACACCACTCCTCCCATCCAAAAGACCTTTCCATGCAATCTGTGTAGCTCATTGATTTGCCTAAACTCTTCCCCACCCCTGGGAAACCTTTAAAATGGGAGGAGGTTTCATGGTCAGATGTGGCTCCCTCTGTCTTCAGAACAAGGCAGGCTCAGAGCTGGGAAGCCCCTCAAAGTCACACACAGTGGGTCCTCATAGAGTCCCAGCAAGTGCCTGTCTGCTTGGAAAGCTTTGGACTGTGTCATGGCCTGGTCTCCCATGGACGCCAGCTCTGACTGATAGAGGGCTGCCCACAGTGCCTGGTTAGGAAGGAAACGGAGAGCCACAAGGCAGGAGGAAGAGGGTACTGTCCCATGTGGCTTTCCCAACCGGAGCAGACAAGCATCAGCCCTTCTCCAGGTAAGCTGACCTTACACAATTGTAAGCAGCCTGCCTTCCTTCCTGCAGGCCAGGCTCCATGCTGGTCCTGGACAGCTCTCAGGTGCCTTTTACTCTGTCACTGGCATTCCTGTGGAAGGATGCTCAGGTACATTACCACATCCCTGAGACCTGAGTAGCCAGGAGACCATGCAGATAGGCCCTCTCTCAAAGTAATATGCGAGCTTAAATAAGGAGCTTCCTTCACCTTTACAAGCTGAGGCTAAAATTCATGTGGAAGAGAAAAGGCGAAAGGCCAGCTTATTTTGAAGAATAAGGAGGAGGGATTTGTGCTGCTGGTTACAATGACCTACTGTCAAGGCCCTGATGATATTAAGGGATTAGTCAGGAGCAGATGAGTAGACAATGGAACAGGAGTAAGCCCCAGCGGATCAGGATGACGTTGAGAAGAAGATAAAGCTGTTACTTTATGCAAGTAGTCTGAGCCTATATGAAGTTAGCATGTTTAAAACCTGAAATACAGTATAAAGCATTGTTTAGAAAGAGATGATTTTATAGGCAACATTAAAACATGAGTCAAGCCAGATATGGTGGTGTACACCTTCAATCCCAGCACTCTGAGAGGCAGAGGTAGGAGTTCAAGATCACCCTGTGACTACATAGTGTATTCCAGGTCAGCCTGGGCTAGAGCAAGACCCTACTTCAAAAATCAAAAACAAAACAAATCAAAACCAGAAAAAAAAACTTAAAAAAAAAAAAACATGAGTCAGAATGATAGACAGACACCTAGTTCCGAAGGAATGTGTCCCTCTGTGACTCAGAGTATGCACCAACTATAAGGTTTATATCTTTGTTTCATTTTTAAATTAATTTTTAAAGACAGGATCTCATACAGCTGACTTTTAACTCACTATGTAATTGAGGATGACCTTGAACTTCTTATCCTCCCAAGGGCTGGGATTACAGGTGTGAGCCACCACCACAGGTTTATGTGAGGTTTAGGCTCAATCCCAGGGCTTTGTGTGTGCCAGGCAAGTACTCACCAGTTGTTTTTGTTTATGTCTTTAAAAAGGAAAAAAGTAACTGAAACACATGTCACAAATGGATGGTGGCATGTGAGGGTTGGCGATGTTACACTTTGCTGTCTTATGTTTGAAATATTAGAGAAAAGTCCTATATCCTCAGTTTCTGGAATTCCCTCCAAAGCCTGAATAGGGCCTGGGTGAGAGCAAAGGGCAGAGATGTTTTAGTGCTTCTCACAGGTGACATCTAATGACTTCACGAATTCACTGCCAGCTAAGAGTTACTCATTGAGGAAACAAAAATAAGAAGGTCCATGCTGTCCCCAACATAGGGAGATGATCCCACTGAGATACAAGCTGCAGCAGAAGCACGTTGAAAGTGCTAAGAGCGACACAGCAGGAGGGAACCTTCCTTCTGCCAAGGGATGGCAAGGCAGGCGCTGGGCCTTCTGGGATGGGAAGGCGGATGGATGGTGTAGAGGAGTGAATGAACAGTGAGTGAAGGGAAGGAAGACGGGAGGACTCAGAGGAATCTCTGGCAGTGGAAGATGCTGGACCACCGGAGACTGATGAGAAGACCACCAAGTGGGTTTAAGTAAGAGGTGAAAAGACCCTTGGCTGCCGTGCAGTGATTTGGGTTGTACCACTGCCCTCTGCACTGGTGGGTTCCACATCAGCAGATTCAACCAACTTCAGATGGAAAATCCTTTTTTAAACTTGCTCAGAATAAATTCAGCTTTTTTCTTGTTATTATCTGTTTAAAAATACTTTTATTGATTTATTTGCAGAGACAGAGAGAGGAGAGAGAGAGAGAGAGAGAGAGAGAGAGAGAGAGAGAGAGAGAGAGAGAGAGAGAGAGAGGAGAGAGCGCTAAAGTTACAGTACGGGCACACCAGAACTTCTTGTGGCTGTAAACGAATGCCAGACACCAGACATGTGTGCCACTTTCTGTATCTGGCTTTATGTGGGTCCTGGGGAATGGAATCTGAGCCAGCAGACTTTCCAAGCAAGTGTCTAACTGCTGAGCAATCTTCCCAGTCCTTGTTATTATTTCCTAAACAATACAGAATATCTATGATTTACAGAACATAGTACTTACTTTATAGTAGGTCTTAAAACAATATAAAGATGATTAAAGTGCATTAGAGAGCTAGTACCTGGGAGGCTGAGCCAGGAGGATTGCTACAAATTCAATGCTAGCATGGAGTACATTACATGTTCTGAAAAAAACCCTAATAAATGGGGCTGGAGAGATAGCATAGTGGTTAAGGTGCTTGCCTGCAAAGCCTAATGACCCAAGTTTGATTCCCCAGTACCCACGTAAATCCAGATGTACAATGTGGCACATGCATCTGGAGTTCATTTTCAGTGGCTAGAGGCCCTGGCGTGCCAATTCTCTCTCTCTCTCTCTCTCTCTCTCTCTCTCTCTCTCTTGTTTGCAATAGTTTTTTTAAACCCTAATGAATGAATAAATAAATGCATGAACAAACAAAACAAGGCTAGGCGTGTAATCCTGACTCTTGGTAGATGCAGGAGAATCAGGAGTTCAAAGTCAATCTCAGCTATGTAGTAAGATCGAGGCTCACCTGGGTTATATGAAATTCTGTCTCAAAAGCAGTGAATGAATGAATGAATAAATGAATGAATGATGGACGCAAAAGGATGTACATAGTCCCACATAAATATAATGACACTGTTTTATAGCTTTTGGTATCAGCAGGGTTCTCGGGATCCATCCCAAGGGATAGCTGTAGTTTTCCTGTAGAACTGCACATCAGCTGACCTGGGGATAAGGTTTGGTTTGCTTTAACCAAGCTTTGTTTATCTCCCCACAGCACCCATAGGCCTCCCTGCCTGCCACAGGAGTTTAGTAAATACATGTTGATTGGTGGGAAGGAGGGAGGGAGGAGGCAGGTAGAAAAGGAACTGAAGAGTGGATGTTTTCAAGGATGCCCTTAGCTATGACCTTGATGGCCCTGTAAGAAGCTAACGGACCCTCCAGGCTGTCTAGCTGACTGTGAGTAAATACACTTTCAATGAAAAGACGTCACCAGTATTGTCCATTTCAATGAATGAATCCTGTTACAAGATAGTGATGTTGCATGCGGTGCACACCTGTCATCCCAGCACTTGGGAAACTGAGGCAGGAGGATAGCTGCCAGTTTTAGGCAAGCCTAGGCTACTATATAGTAAAGCTATATTTCAAAAAAGAGGGGGTTATGCCAGGGAGCCCCACAAGCATGAGGGCCTGAGTGAAAATCCCCAACACTTGTGTACAATGCAAGGCAGGGTAATGTGTACCTATAATCTCAGAGTTACAGAGACATCTTTGAGGGTGGCTGGTCGGCTAGTTACCCCAGTTGGTGAGCTACTGGCTCAATGAGAGACCCTGTCTCCAAAAGTAAGGTGGAGAGTGTTTTAGAAAGACATTCAACATCAGTATCTGGACTCCACACACTTGTGGACACACATATATAAACACACATATACACATGCACATGCCAAAAAAAAAAAGGTGGTTTTGTTTATAAGGAAGTACTTTCCTTTCCCCTGGGCAGAAAGAACTCATTGAAAAGAAACCATGTCCTGAGATGAATAATATGAAGCAATAAGTGTTCCCCTGGCCGAGGTCCAGCTCCCAGACTGTCAGGTGGCTCCAGGCACCTGACCCTGTGCTGCCAGCCATCTTTCATTCTGTTACCAAGGAGTGAAGCTTTCTCCACCCCCTTGAGGAAACTCCAGACACTAAACACATTTCACCTATATGAACAAACTGTCCCCCAAAGCAAACCAGCCTGCCAAGGACGCCCAGAGGTGAACATGTAGCAATCCATTCTCTCCACCTTTCCCCAAGGAGATCCAGCACCTCTGGTTCAAGCCTCCTCCTGTCCCCTGGGCTCCAGCTGCATCTCCTCCCATGGCTGCAGGGGTCCAGCTCAGTGTGGTATCTTCTCTAACCCCTGTCCACCCTTGAGCTTCTCCTGCACCTGGCTCTTCCACTATCTGAGAACACTCTAGGCTGGTGGTCTAAAATTGAGAATAGCCACAACGGCTCTGTGTTCCGCTTCTTCCCTTCTGTGTCTCCTTCCACCATGGGAGAGGCTCCCTCCTATCACTTCTTGTTTGCCCTTCAGCAGCTCAGGGAGCCCATGAGTCAGGCTCAGCTGGTGATAAATGAGAGAATAGAAACACTGAGATTGCTGTGTACATGCTGAGTGCCAAGCGGCCTTCTAGTGTGTGTGTGTGTGTGTGTGTGTGTGTGGTGTGTGTACACTCGTGGAGGCCAGAGAGGACAACCTTGGGTATTCCATAGTAATGTTGTCCACCTTTTTCTTCCTTTTTTCCTTCCTTTCCTTTCCTTTTCTTCCTTCTTTCCTTCCTTCCTTCTCCTCCTCCTCCTCCTCCTTCTTCATTTTGAGGCAGCATCTCTCATTGGTCTGGAGTTTGCCAATTAGGCTACACTAGCTAGCCAGGGGTCTCCAAGGATGTGCTTGTCTCTGCCTCCCCAACTCTGGATTGTTCCAAGTGAGCACCACCACCCCTGACAGTTTTATGAAGGTCCTGGGGATCGACCTCAGGTCACTTTACAGACTGAGCCATCCCCCGGCTCCTTCCAGGAGTTCAACATGCATTCACTCATAGAACCTCACAGGCCCACAGCCGTGTAAGTGCCGCTGTCCGCTCCATTGCACAGAGGAGGAAAGCAGGCTCTGGGCAGTTGAGATTTTTGCCCTGGGCCCAGGGAGCCTGGCCTTCTCTTCTACCTGGTCATTTTCACCCCTTACACCTGGCACTTTGAAAGAAAAATTATACCAGAAGATGGCATGGCACTTATTCACGTGTTCATTAGCTCTCAGCTTCTCAGGTTCTGCCATAGGTGAAGCAGAGAAGGGGGGTTCCTGGACCCACCTTCAAGATGCTGAGTCCATGGAGGAGGCTGCACAGAGACAGGCATGAACAGGGCTCTGTTGAACAGTGCCAGGGAGCCAGCAAATCCCATTGGGAGTAGCTAATTCGGTAGCAAGGGTTCCTAAACTCTGCTGCACACTGGAGCACTGGAGTGGCCCGAAGTCTGCGTGAATTGCCAATATCAGCCAACCAGGTGAGGTGGCTCATGGCTGTCATCTCAGCTGGAGAGTCGGGAGTTCAAGGTGACCCTTAGTGAGTTCCATCCTAGCTGGGCCATATATGAGACTCTGTTTCAAACACTAGTGCACACGCACTTCCCCGCTACGCCTACTTCTCCCCTCCCAGATGTTATGATTTAATTGACATTAGGAGGGTTTTTTTTAATCTCCCAGGTGATTCTGACGTTCAGCAACCTTGAGCAAACACTGCCTTGAACACAGAGAATAACTAAGGAGTGGGGTTCACAAGAAACACAAAACCAGTCAGGTGCAGTGACACACCTGTGATCCCAGCACATGGAAGGCTAAGGCAGGAGGATCACCAAACGTTCCAGGAAAGCCTGGTTGACATAGCAAGACCTGTCTTAAAAAAGAAAAGGCCACAAAACACAACTCAAAGTATCTTAGGGGTAAAAGGAAACAGGGATTGGAATTCTATGAATTTGATCACATGAAAAAAATAATAAAAAAACCCAGGGCTATTGAGATGGCTCAGTGGTTAAAGGCACTTACTTACAAAGCCAGACCACCCAGGTTCAATTCCCCAGTTCCCACACAGCATGTCATACTCTCTCTTTCTCAAATCAATAATAGTAATAATAAAAACAGCAAAATAAAAGCAGCGACACAAACAAAAGGGCCCCAACTCTGGGTAGACTTTGATGTAGTTCTCAAAAGATGCCACCAGGGTGAGGTTGAAGTGTTCCTCTTTTCTGGGAGCAGCTCCAGCCCTGGGTTTCCCTTGGGTGCTAGAGGTGGCAGCCTATTCTCTGTACCACTTCATATCTTGTGCAGAGGTCTGATGTCCTCATTCAAACAAAAGCCCAGAACTGTTTTCATTGGGTCTGAGCTAGCTCCTGGGCTTGGTGGAGATTGCTAAGTCCCTCCTCAGGGCTGGGAGTATTTTCCAGGAGGTAGACATTTGAACAGGAGAATGACATGACATGATTGTTTTTACTTTTACTTTTTTTTTTGAGACCATATCTTATGAAGCTCAAGTTGACTTCATCCTCACTATGTAGCTCAGGCTGGCCTTGAACTCCTCACTGCTAAGATTCTATGCATGCGCCACTACACCCAAACACTTTTACATTTCTAGTTGTAACTCTTGACAGCCACAGAAAGGACATCTATGAATAAGGAGAAGGTGTGATTAAGGTCATTCACAGACCTAAATCAAGACAGTAGAAAACAGGGCTAGAGAGTCTCTGGAGAATCACTGATAGGATTTGTTATCCGGTTGGAGAGAAAGAGTTAGAAAAAGAGACGACTTACAAAAGTCTTTGACTGAAAGTTCAAGTTTGAGAAGTTGGTTGGAAGTTGGTAATATTAGGAACTCAGATCATCAAACAGGTACTAGATGTGCCAACTTTGAGAGGCCGTCTTGGTCTGTGTTGTATTGCTGTCACAGGATACCACAAACTAGGTAATTTTTAAACACAAGTCTATTTCTCTCAGCTCTGGAAGTCCAAGATCAAGGTGCCAGCACCTGGCTAGAGCCTCCCTGCTTTCATCCCATTGTGGAAGGAAAGAGGGTGAGGGAGAAGAGGAGGGCTGAACTCACTTGTGCAACTACTCGCTCTTGAGTTAATGAACTCCCTCCTGTAACAGTGACAATAAGCCACTCACCAGCGCAGGATCCTAATGACCCAGTCATCCCTAATGGTCCCACCTCCCAACAACGTTGCACTGGAGCTTAAATTGCCAACACATGAATTCTGGAAACACATGAAACCATCTAGACATCTTGAAGACCACCAAGGAGCCATGTGTGTTACACAAAATCTGAAGAAAAGCTGGAAGTCCCTATAACAGAGGAGCAGGAGCCATGGATGCTATCCCTGGAGGAGAGGTGGGGAGGGAAGCTACGAGGGAGAGAGAAAGGCTGAGGATAAAAGGTAATGACTTTCCATGGAGGAAGATTGGTAGATTCCGGAGGCCACCAGGAAGAGGGAATGGGGTCTGATTTGTAGGGTGGGGTTTCCTTTTGAGGTGATAAAACTGCTCTGTGACTAGGCAGTGGCTCTGTCTGGACAATCTCGTGAAGTTTCTAGATGTCTAGAAGTTGCTAGATTTTACGTTTCAAAATGATTGAGATGGTGAATTTAACACACACACACACACACAAATTGTGGCCATATTATATCTCATGCTTGGCAACTTTTATATGCCTCAGTTTTAATTTACTCCTCACAGTATTAGGTCAACTGTACCACATCCATTTTACAAAGGAGAAAACTGAGGTCCCACGTGACTAAGTCCCGAGGTAATCCAATTAGATTTGAGATTCCAACCCAAGCTGATTTACCCACAAAGCCCAAACTTGAACCATCTTCTTACACTGTCCCCATAGCTACAGGATTTCACAGGTGCCCATATTGATCATGTGAATTTATTCTTATCCACCAATGTGATCATCAGTATTGCATTACTGTAATAAAACACCTGAGACGATCAACTTTAAAAAAGAGAAAAATGGTGCTTTGGGCTCACAGTTTTGGAGGTTTCAGCAAATGGTTGTTTGGTCCTGTGGATTCTGGGCATTAGGTGAAGCAGGGCATTGTGGCTGTAGTGTGTGGTAGCAGTTGCTCTCCTCATGGCAGCCAAGAAGCAGAGAGAAAGAGGGAGCTGGAAGCTGGGTTCCTGCTCTCTCATCAAGACTCTCCACTAGGCCTACCTCTTAAAAGTTCTACAATACTCTGGGTTGGTGGCACACACCTTTAATCCCAGCACTCAGGAGGCAGAGGTAGAATAATCGCTGTGAGTTCGAGGCCAGCCTGAGACTACAGAGTGAATTCCAGGTCAGCCTGGGCTAGAGTGAGACCTTACCTTGAAAAACCAAAGGGAAAAAAAAAAATTCTACCACCTCGAGTAGCATCTTGCTGAGGACCAGGTTTTTCCCATGTGGGCCTTGGGGGAACATCCAAACTATAGAAACAAAGCTGTGAGTGGCCGCACTGCAGCTGAGGAGATAAAAGTTGGTAAAGTTGTAATGGGGTGAGCTGGGTGTTAGAATTTAGATAATGCCCAGCAAAATTTTAATGCACCCCCAAATTTGAGGAGGACCCGGATTCTTGTCTATAAAGAATTAATATCATAGACAACAAGATAGTAAGGTATAGTGGGAGACTTTATTATTTAAGGGAACATGGGGAGTTACAGCGTTCTCTAGCCACCAGTGTGGGGAAAACGCGTGTCAAAGAGTTTAACAGAATTTATATTGTTCAGCTAAACAAGCAGCAGAAGAAAAGATACAGAGAGCTCCCATCATGAGAAGGAGAGGTTCATGAGGGAAAAAGTATGGAGCCTGCCCTGACCCCAGCCATGTGGGGGTCCTTCTACTAGATTGCCATGTGGGGAAGAGAGGGCTTTCTTCTAAGGAAGTTAATTTAAGTTTTCCCCAGGTGAGTCAGAGAGAGCTGATTGGTTTATATCTGACCAATCAGTTTTAGCCCCTAGGTTGTAGCTCTAGCTAGACACCTCCCACTCAAGGGGAGGGGTTGTCTCTGCAGACGCCTGACCCTGTCACAAAGTGTTTGCTTTGCAAGTATGAGGACCTGAATTCAATCCCCAGAACCTACATTAAAAATTTTAAAAAAATGCCCAACGTGGTGCACACCTGTAATCCCAGCTCTGGGGAGGCAGAGATAAGCAGATCTCTGGGCCAAGCTGGCCAGCCAATGTAGCCCACTTGGTGAGTTCAGGCCAATGAGACGCTCTGTATTTAAAGTGGATGGGTTCTGGAGAGATGGCTCAGTGATTAAAGGTACTTGTTTGCAAAGCCTGATGGCCTGGGTTCAATTCCCCAGTGCCCAGTGCCCAGATAAAGTGTCACATACATCTCGAGTTTATTTGCACACACCTATATTCTCTCTCTCTCTCTCTCTCTCTCTCTCTCTCTCTCTCTCTCTCTCTCTCTCTCTCTCTCTCTCTCTCTCTGCTTGAGAATAAATACAAAAAAAAGTAAAAAATGGTGGATAGTGTTCCTGAGGAATACCACCTGAGGCTGTCCCCTGACTTCCCTACACCCACCCACACATGCACACGCACATACACAAGCCCCTGTGCACAGGCATGGAAAAAAATGACGTTTGATTATAATATAAGGAGGATGATTTTAGAGGCTGGCACCCCTTGAAGGAGTAGTTATGAGAGTGTGAGAAACAAGAAGAGATGGGTGTGGGTGAGTGTGTTTGCAGATGGTGGACGAAGCACACCCAAGCAATAAGGAAGTCGAGGGGTCCTCCCCTCTACTCATCCTTCAGTCCATTCTTTCTTTCTTCTCTGCCCACAGTGAGCCAAGCAGAATGAGTCTGCCTTGTGCCCTTCTGTCCACAGGGCGGCCACAACCTTGTCCCAAGACTGTCCCTCGGTCCTCAGGGAAATAGCCAGCCTCAGGAAATGGCCTCTCACATTCTTAGAAGGTCTCTGGGGCCTGTGCCTTCTGTTTTGTTCTGGGATCCTGTGACACCTGGGCACACCTTCCCAGCAACCCTCGCTCCTTCCCCGCCCCCCTTGGACTGTTGGGATTGTTGGTGTGGAGTGATAAACATGGAGAAGTGACTATTGCATTTCATTGTGCCTGAAGACAAGTTTCTTTCCGGAATTGCCTGGACACCTAGGAATCACTCCCTTGATTTGAGACATTAGGGCCACAGCTTCCTTCCCCTGGGGGTCTTCTATTTGAGGGGTGGGCATGCCATTATGGCTTGAATGTGAAATGTCCCCCACAGGCCCCCTGTGTCTCTCAGCTGGTGGCACTATTCTGGAAGGTTTGGCACCTTTAGAAAACTCACCAGAGGAAGTAGGTTACTGGGGTATGCCTTGAGGTTGACAGGCAGGCCCCACTTCCTGTCTGCTTTCTGACTGTGGATGCAGTGTGACCACAGCCTTCCCTGCCAGGAAGCGCCAGACCCCTTCTTGAACTGTGAGCCGAAATAAATCCTTCCTTCCTTAAGTTGTCTTTCTCAAATATTTTGTCATCACAAAGAGAAAGGTAGCCAACATTCCATCTATCTATCGTCTATCTTCCTTCCTTCCTCTCTTTCTAGTCCATCAACTACCTGGACACAACTACAGATTCTTTCTCTTTTTCTTTTTTCTTTCCTTCCTCCTTCCCTCTCTCCCTCCCTCTCTTTCCTTTTTTATTTCTTCTTTCCTCTCTTCCCTTCCCTTCCCTTCCTTCCCCTTCCCTCCCTTCCCCTCCCCTCCCCTTGGCTCCTTTCCTTTCTTTGATAGTTTAGGTACTGGGCCCTGAAAGTAAAGAGCAGGGATGCCCTTGGACTTGCCTTTGCAGTCTCCACTAAGCTAGAGCAGACTCCTTATTTCTCCCTAAACTGCTTTTTCACCTGAGCCCCTCCCTCAGGATGGAGTGGGAGGTCTCATGACACTGTGGTTGGTCAAGCTTAACTTCCTGAGCCAGCCTGAGCCCAGACCAATCAGCTGGCTCTTTGGCTCACCTGGGTTGGGAAACAGGAAATACCACCTAGAGTTTTCTACTTGAGGAGGAGGCAAATTGCATCTTCTTCCTCTCTCTTGGCTGTCCAGCACAGACCTCCTGAACCTGCAGGCTCTGGCAAGCACTCCTGTCTCAGCCAAAGGTCTGAGACAAACATGGTCTGTTTCCACTCACAGCGGGAGTGCTCTGTACTTAAAAAAAAATTTTATTTATTTATTTATTTATTTATTTATTTATTTATTTATTTATTTATTTGCAGGCAGAGAGAAAGAGACAGAGGGAATGGGCGTATCAGGGCCTCTAGCCTCTGCAAAGAAACTCCAGATGCATGCACCACTTTGTGCATCTGGCTTTACGTGGGCACCCACCAGGGAATCAAGTTCAGGTCCTTAGGTTTTGCAGGTGAGCGCTTTAACCCTTGAGCCATTTCTCCAGCCCTCTGTGCTTTTTTTCTCTTTCCTTTTCTTAATCTAATAATGTCTCTCTGAACCTCACCCTTTGGTGGTCCATGGAATGCTTTGAAATTCATAAGAATCTGGGATATTTTAAACTTGGTGCTATTGGTATATTTGTGTATTGGCAAGAAATCCCCAAACTGCAGTACATTTCTTTCTTTTCTTTTCTTTCCTTTCTTTCTTTCTTTCTTTCTTTCTTTCTTTCTTTCTTTCTTTCTTCTTTCCTTATTTCTCTTTCCTCTTTTCTTTCTTTCTCTTTCTTGTACTGCTAGAACCCAGAGCCTCACAGATATAGGGCATACACTCTGCCACTGAGTTCCATTCCCAGCCCCAAACCTGGACTTTTCTAGTTGAAGACTGGGCTTTATGAGGAAATACTTGGAAATCCCAGACCACAGTGATCTGGACAGGGTGCCACCCCTCCTGCACCCTTGGGCTCTGGGCTACCCTAAATAGTCTCTTGTCATCTGAGCCTCACCGAACAGAAAGATTTTAAAAGGAAAGAAGCCAGGCAGGATTCTAAAAGTATTTATCCTAGCTGGGCATGGTGGAGCACGCTTTTAATCCCAGCACTTGGGAAGCAGAGGTAGGAGGATCACGGTGAGTTCAAGGCCACCCTGAGACTACATAGTGAATTCTAGGTCTAGGTCTGGACTAGAGCAAGACCCTACCTCGAAAAACCAAAATAAATAAATAAATAAATAAATAAATAAATAAATAAATAAATGTATTTTTCCTCTACAAAATGCACTGAAAGCTTACTGGGGTGGGTGGCTACAGAGGAGGATTTCAGGGTGACATAACTTTCTGAGAGGTTAGAAGCATAATAAATTGGTTCTGAGCATCTGTCTGGGCCATAGCTATGGGTAGAGTCCAGGACAGTAGATAAATAGTGGATGGGTGCTACAGATATCTTGCTGAGTAGTTTGTTAATTTCCTTGTGGTATGTGATGGTTAAGTTTTGTTATCAACTTGACCTTTCAAGTAATCTTGGGTGGGTCTCTGAGGATGTTCACAGGAAGGCAGCCTCTCAGTAGGGTGCAGGAAGCTCAAAGGAGCTAGAAGTAAACATCCTTTCCTGTGTGGGCAGTGCAGGAAGGAGATCCTAGAGACTCAGGAAGCCATTTTTCTCCTTGCCCCTCCTGCCTGTTCCCTGATTGGTGTGTGTGGTGTTGGTGATGGGTTTTTCTCTCTACACGGACCTGTGAAAGAGGACCAGCCTCTTTCACTTTTATGGGACTTCCCCTGGATCTGTAACTTGAATAAATCGTTTCCTCCCATAAACTGTGCCTGGTTTGGAGATTCATTCCAGTGGCGTGTGGCTGACTGCGACATGGTACTAAGGACTTAACCTAGGGCCCTGTTTGTACATGCTAGGCAAATACCCTCCCAGTGAGTTATATCCTCAGCCCTGTTTTAAACTTGAGACAGTCTTGCTGGCCAGCATTGAACTTGCAACAACCTTCCCCATAGTTTGGATTATAGACCTAAACCACCAGGCTGGGCCTAGTAGATTTTTGATTGCTTATTTTTAAGTAATTTTCTCTTTTATCCTTCCAGCAACTATTTACTTCTGATGTGCTGGTCACTGTTGAAGCAATGTAATGACCTTGAAGACCATGTTATGGCTCCTCACATGAGGTCTGACTTATTTGGGAATCTCAGATGAGTTGTAGGACAGTCAGCTTTCTGCAAGCAAGCACCTTTAACCACTGAACGACCTCTCCAGCTCAAGCTTTCTGTAGCTGTGAGAAAACGCCTGCCATAGTAAACTTATAAGGAGGAAAGCTTTGTTTGGGATCCTGGTCAGTCACAGTTGCTTGGCCTGCTGCTTTGCGCCTGTGGCTCTGCAATGTGTGACAGTTGGAGCACGGGGCACAAGAGGCCCGTGCATCCTCTGGCAGCTGGAAAGCAAAGAGAATCAAGAATCAGCCTGGACCCAGTCCCTGTTCCCAGAGACAAAGTATGCAAAAACTGTTCCAAGGTTCTCTGAGAGGTGAGCAGTTTGGAGTGTATGTTGGAGCTATTCCTGGTGGTGGTAACACCTCAGTACCCTCATGCACTGACTGAGAAGTCTTCAGAGGCCCGACACACTCACAGCAGAGAGTCACAGGGTTTGTGTGTGCTTGTGCACACGAGAAAGCTTCCAGCACATGTGCAAACCAATAGCACCTGCTGTACCTGTCTGACACACACTCATTTATCCCTCATCACCCTTCTTAACCATCCCTGACTTTCATTCAGGTGTCTACCTCCCTCCCACAGCCAGCATGCAACTGGCCAAGCTGAGGCTACCTTGGATCTGGGAGGGGATCCTCCACCCCCAACTGCACAGACAATCAGCACATTCCACCTTGGATCTGGGAGGGGACCCTCCACCCCCAAATGCACAGACAATCAGCACATTCCATTCCTCTGGTGATGTCATGGTTTCAAGTGGACCTATGACCCAAGGCAGCCAGAGCGGATCTCAGGACTCCTGCCTGGAATGCAGGATCAGAAATATGCTCTTTTAGATAAGGAAGCTAGGGTGGCGACAGGGGTTGGCACTTGTTCCAGTGAGAAAAACCAGCTTAAAGATGAAGCCCGGCACAGTGGAGGGGTGGAGCCAAGGGAATTGCCCACAGAGATAGCTGGAGCTTGCCCCTCTGCCCTTGGTGATGGAGACCATCTCTTCTAGTGTTCTCGGGTCTCAGCTGTTCCTGGGTATGTGGCTCTCGTAGAAAGAACAAGCTTCTTCCAACAGACATCTATGTGCTGTCCTGAAGAATTCCACTTGGGCCAAATGCACCTTGGTTGGACTAAGCCCCTTTGGGGGAGCTACGCCTAGTGCTATAGCCAGGTGTGTGAGGGAAGTTGCCAGAATAAGGGGGAAGGGAGGAGCTAGCCAGTGACCTTGTCCCCTCTCCCCCATGTGGTTCTTGTCCCCCCCCCCATCTGGCTTCACCTGGGCTGTTCTCATGTTTTCACTGGTGCATTATCCAGAATCTCCCGTGGACCAGGGCAGGCGCTCAATACACCGCTGCTCAACAAACCAAGGAGTCCTTAAAGTTCCAGGCCCTGCAAGTCTAATTCAACTCCTGTTGCTGCTGGCTCCTGTCCTGAATACTCACACCCTGCCACCCTCCACATCCAGCCATTCATCCTCAGGGCTCTGCTGAAGGGCACTTCCTACAGAGAGGTTCCTTGAGGACTTCTTTAGTCCCCAGAGATTGGGCCACTCTCTTCCTGTGGTCTCATCCCTCCCTGGGTAGGTTCAGGGAGGCAGTGCTGGGAGGGGTAGAGAACAAACACTCAGCTGCAGACATGGTAGAACCTGCCTGTAATCCTAGCAGGCATGAAGTTCCAGGTTGGATCCCCATCAGTGCACCAACCAGGTATGGTGGTGCATGTCTCTAACCCTAGCCTTCAGAAGGTGGAGGCATGAAGACCAGAGGTCAAGGTCATTCTTAGCTATACAGTGAGTTTGAGGTCAGCCTGGGTTAAATGATATCCTGTCTCAAAATAAATAAATAAATAAATAAATAAATAAATAAATAAATAAATAAATAAATAAATAAGAGGGCTGGAGAGATGGCTCAACAGTTAAGGTGCTTGCCTATAAAGCCTAATGACCCTGGTTCGATTCCTGAGTACCCACATAAAGCCAGATGCACATGCATCTGGAGTTAGTTTGCAGTGGCTGGAGGCCCTCATGCACCCTTTCTCTCTCTCTCTCTCTCTCTCTCTCTCTCTCCCCACTCTATCTCTGCTTACAAATAAATAAATAAATGAAAAAAAGAGACCGTGTGTCGTGCGTTGATCTCTCTGGTCTGTTTTTGCAAGGTCGGCTTTGCTCCCCTCTCTCTGCACACCCATGCTGTCTGTCTGCTCTGGTTGGAACGGCACTTCCTGTCTACACCTTGTCATGTGTACACATAACCAAAAGTGCTGTGGAGCCCCTGGGGCCATTCTCGACTCTGAAAGGTCCCAGACAGGAGCCATTTCTTCCCCCAGACTGTATGTGGAAAACCTACAGTAGATGCTGTAGGCCTGATGAGTTTCTCATGACCTTGAAAACTGTTGCATGTACCCAGGAACAATGGTGCCTCCTTCAGCCTGTGGGGATGATAAGAGGTTAGAACAAGGTCTTCTTTCTCACACACTGCCCAGGGAGGTTCCACTGTATCCACTTCCTGGCTTAGAAAGCCCTCCAGAGACAGCCACCAAGGAGGCCTGAGACCCATCAGCCTCTTTTCATCACTTGACAAGGTCTCGGGGCTCTGTAGATACCAACATTTTTCCTCCTGAAACACCAAGGCCCTTTGATGAAAGCTCTGGCAGAAGCCTGTGGGCTACACACTCACTGTAATTCGGCCCTTGGGAATACTTAGAAGTGAGGAGGCAGCCAGAGAGCCCTCAGGAGAACTCTCCCCAGGGGGAATGCCCTCAGTTCCACACTGACCTTGCTTCACACACAATGCTAGGCTGGAAAGAGGGGAGCCAGACCTGCCTCCTGTTGGGACATGTCCAGTGGATGTAGCTGATGGCAGGGACCCCAGCTGGACCAGCCTCAGAGGCAGGCATGCGTGGTGTAGCCGAGGCTCGCTGCTTCTGTCTGAGATGAGGATATTTTTAGGGATGAATCTAGGCCTTCCCTCCTTCCCTCCCTCCCTCCCTCTGATGCTAAGTAGCCATCTGCATCTCCCAGGCAACCTCCAAAGTTGCATCCTAGAAAAAGCAGGCTGGGGAAGTGGTTCCTAAATATAGAGTGTGGAGCTGCTACATCAGATTTCATTCATTCATTCATTCATTCATCTGCTAGATAATAGTTCTTCCTAACAGTGTAATGTTTTCTTAGACGAGCTGAGTTACATGCTCTCCAGGACACAGTCCCAGCCCTGCAGGCCACCCCATGATGACTGCTTTGAGTCGTCACTTTATGAACCCATTCTCAAACTACCCCCAACCCCCCTGGAAATGTTCAGTAATGGTGGCCTGTATGGGGAGAGGCTCTAACCCAAGGACTCCTCAGTCTCCCATGCCTACCTAGCCAGGGTCCTTCTCACCTGTGTCCTATGAGGGAAAGGTTGGGAACAGGGTAGGGGAGACTGGAGGGATGTATCGGCAGGTTCTTATTTTTGAGCTATGAGAACTTCTGTGCTAACTGGGTATGATGGCACATGATGGCTTGGAATCCCAGCACTCAGCACGAGGCTGAGGCAGGAAGACTGCTGGGACTGGGAGGCCAGCCTGACCTACATAATGAATTCAAGGCCAGCCTGATACATAGTGAGACCTTGTCTCAAAAATGAACAAAAACCCCCTTGCTGTGCTGAGCAGTGATATCTTTGTCAACCTTGGTTGGTCCGCAGTGTTCCTGAAAGAGGCAGATTTGTTGGAATCAGAAGGGAACATTGTGCTATTGATAAGGCCCTGGCATCCAGAAGAACAGTAATAAGCAATACAGCTCCCATAGCCTTGTGAACTGACTATCTGCTACAGTGTGGCAGGAGGCAAGGAGCCACAGTGAGCTCTCAGTTGCATAAATGAATGAATGGCTGTGTCTTCATTCCCCATCTGGCTTATCCAGGCCAATAGCCATGGGCCTTGTCCATGAAATCAAGCCATGGGCAGTGGTAATGGGGTTTCCTTAAGCTTCCCAGTGTTTTCAGTTTCCTATGTCACTCTACACAGAAGGCAGGACGGGGCCAGTGGGGTCTCCTTTCTCTGATCTGAGCTCCACAAGAAGTTTGGATAAACTGACAGTTCTTTCAGGAACAGACCTGGCCTGCCCAGGGTTTCCAAGAGCCTAGGCATAGCTGTAAAGTACTCCCCCCCCACCACACAGTGGTTTTGCATGCCAGTGCTGGGGTTGGTTCTGTGTTCAAATTCAGCCACATACTCACTGACCTTGCCAAGTGGCTTTACTTTATCAATGTCAGCTTCCACAGCTGTAAAGGAGATAATAAAAATGCCTATCTCTGGGTTCAGGCTTAAAGGAGATGATACACAGAGGCTGCTCCCCAGTTAGAGTTGCAGGTGAATCACCTTCAGAGTGGAGTACTTACCTCTGAGAGTCCCTGCTGACTGAGGCAACATCATCTGCAGGAAATGGGTTTAGTTCTCAGCCCATCAGATGGGACAATCCCAGGGAAACCCTGGAATACATATGCAGTAAAGAAGACATAGTCCCCAGGATTGGGGGTGAGGGTGGGGGGTGGCAAACCACTGTCTGCATTTGCCTGGCACAGGTACATGTCTTTCCAGAGGGTGGTACCAGGGAATTCCAGCAGGCTGGAGCCGTGGTACTGTTTGCTTTCTGCCTGAGCTTGCCTGGTTTTCCTCCCTAGGGGCTAGCTCCATTCCAAGAACATTATGGGTGCTTCATTGGGCCAAACCCCGCGATGGGCTCTGGGCTCCAGAGGTGAGTCAGTCATGGTGCCTGCCCACCAGGACCCCTCCCCCTTTTTTCCTGAGCATCACTACCAGAGCAACCTGCACAGGTGTCTTCTAATCTAAAGTGCTGCCTGCCTCTTTTTAGGCTACACGTCACTCACACTCTTCTCTGTAAGTGACACACTGTAAAGCTGCGGGGGACATGGACCTCCAGAAAGGTGGCCAGAGTAGAACTTAGTCAAGAAAGAAGTTGTGGTCAACCCCAGTAACACAGGTGGTCTGCATCATTACCTCTCTTCCTACAAGTTTACCCCAAGCAAATGCGCACAGTCCAAGGGAGGACCCCACAGGACAGTGCGCCTGAAGCCAAGCGAGGAAGGAGGGTCACCAGGCCCAGAAGTACTGTGCCACTCTCTCCTGTCCAAATGCGGAAGGTGAGTGGGCTTTGCAAACAGCCTAGGCCAAGGAGCGAGTGGCCCAGCCCTCGCCTCTCCCGGGACACCGGAATACCAAAGTTTTCATCTCGCAGCGCCACCCCGCCCCACTGCCATCAGTCCTGGGCTGATCAGCGACCTGGACCTGCGCGGGTGGGTCTGGGTGGGAGTGCCAGGCCGCTCCCTGCGCCCTGGGCCTGGCTTCAGCCCACGTGCGCCCGCGGCTGCAGCGGTGACAGCCAGCCCCAGGGGGGCGGACCTGTCCGGGGCCGGCGCAGGAGGGTGGGCTCCGCGCCCCGCCGCCATTGGCTACGCGTCTCAGGCTTGGGGCGGGGTCTAGCCCTTAGAAGCCGTGCCATTGGCCGAGCTTCCGTGGGGGCGTTTCCTAGCCTGGTTGTCCCCACGGCAGTAGAAACGCAGGCAGGCACCCGGCCGGCCGGCTTAGCCTGCGCGGGGCCGCCTCGCTCGCTCCCGGCGGCTCCCGATTACCCCCAGCGGAGGAGACGGTCGCCCACCGAGGCCCGGTGGCCCGCGAGACGTCTCGGTAAGACGCGGGTGGCTCGGCGGAGGGAGGTCGCGGGTGGGGATCGTGCCAGCCCCGGCTGGACTCTGCGCCCTGCCCGGCGCCCGGGAGGGTCAGGTGCGGCTGCGGCAACGGGGATCGCGGACCCGCCCGCGGGACGCGCAGCGAGCAGGTGGCGCCGGCGCTCTCCGCCCTTTGGAACGTGATGGGAAGCCACCCAGTGCCCCTCGGATACCCAAACCCTGCCGTTCGAACCCCCAAGAAAATCCCAAACGGCGCTCAAATCCCAGTGGGCGCTCAGCGTCAGCAGGATCGCCTGTCATTGCGCGGAGACCCTCCCCAAACTTTGCGTCCTGGGGTTTTGGGGGTTCCATTCTTTACCCGTCCCTTCACGGGGCGCTTTATTGGTTCCCCTCCCTTGTTCCCCTCCCTCCTTGATAACAGGAAGTTCGGCTGGGCCAAATGTCAGTGGCCTGGCGGATGGCGGGCTGGCGACCTGGGCTGATGCCTAGGACGTGGCGGTGCCCGTGGGGGCCGCGCCTTACTGTCCTTTCTGCCACGCGCCTCCCCAGTCCAGGAGCAGCCCCCCGAGGCGTCCCTGTCGCTCGCTGGCCCTGGGCTGGGGTCTCCCGAGCCGCCGCTAGCTGCTGGTCGGCATAGGTGGGGTTAACTTCATCACCTGGCCAGCCTCACCTGCAGAGATGGGCACGGCCTTTACTAGACCGGGAAGAGGCGTGTTGAAACCAGAGGACGCATAGTCCCCTTCCACGTTGTTTATTCTGGGTCTGGGTTCCCAAGGCGGAAAGAGCTTTCGTTTGGAAGCGCAGCAGCCGGGGCCTTTTGAAATCAATCACTTGGGGGTGGGGGGGGATGAAGGCTATGAGCAGGTTCCGAGAAAAAGAAACGGTGTTTGTCGGATTGGTCCTCTGGCACCTGGGCCTATTGCGCCAGTCTCCTCAGCTTGGACAGTGGGCCCAACAAGTAGGCTTGGAGCCCCCAGACTGCCTTCATTTTGCCCTAAGAGATGCCCTTCTCCGAGGTGAAGGCTAGAGAGCACCGGTTGGATCCAGGTGGCTACTCTCTAAAAGTCTTTTATCTTCCCTGTTTTAATGGGGAAAGTGCACCTGTCCGAGCCAGGTCCTGGCTCTGTCCTGTGACATCCATCTGCCCGAGGCTGTGGGAAGTGCTGTTCTCTGAGATCTGTGGCCCTATAGCACGTTCACAGAGCCACCTGGCCTGCCGGACCTACTTCTGCAAAACCTGGAGTTGGTAGATCAGGCTGTTCTCTCTCTACACACCTGCCACTCACCCTGTCCTTCAGGGGAGGAGCGTGGCTAAGCCAGGTTGTGATAATATCTGGGGGTCTGTGTTGATGTTGGGGTAAGTTAGGAGAAGCCTCCTGTTCCTCTGTTGTTGACTGACCCTACCTCTGAGAGTTGGCTTTTTCCATAGTCCAGGATTGTATTCATTGAACTAACTTTGATCTTTAGAATATATCCTAGTTTTATAAGTTTTTTTGGAGGCAGGAATTGGTATATGCTGAACATACCCTTTTGAAAATGTGACATCACTTTTATCCCCACCGTCCTCCTCCTTCCGACCCAGGACTTCCTTTTCTCCCCTCTTCCAAAAGAAAATTCATGATTAGCCTGACACCAATCAGTTACACAGCTTAAATTAGCTACAGGCTATGCTGGCTGGCAATAGCCTTGGTAGCCAATTTCTGTTCCTTTTCATCCCGAGGTGGGGCGTTTCTCTGTTCTCTCCACCCAGGCCTACACCCCCACCTGGGTTTACCTTCTTCTAGCAGCAGGAAGCCACTTCCCACTGCTGAAGATTGGAGAGGTCCCGCCTTCTTGGTGGAGTGGGCTGAGCGTTGCTAATCTGAGACATCCAGGGAGGGCCAGCAGAGTCCCTGGCTTTTAAAGAGCAGGGATCACTTTGGCTCTTTACAGCCTGAGCGCCCTCCCCCTGGCCCTTTAAGAAGTCCGTGGGGCTGTGTTCATTTTACAGATGAAGAGACTGAGACTCTGAAAGCTGGAAAGAAGAGAGGATTCCAGCCTCGGGGATGTTGGGGGAGGGGAGGAAACACGCTGGAGGCTGGCGGCAGGAAGAGCAGTTCTCTGAACTCTGGAGGCTGTGTCTCCTACTCTGACACAGAGCAGCTAGTGCTTCTCACGTCACATGAATGGCACTTTCAACGTGGCCATGTGTGTGTGTGTGTGTGTGTGAAACATATCTATTTCTACACACATTATATAATAAATATATAAAATGAACATTTTCACGCACACAAAAATGGAATATAATGAGCCTCATGTACTCACTATTGACCTTTACCAGCCATATTAATTGTGCTATGCCAGCCCCATGGCTCCTTTTGCTTTCCCACAACTCATTCTTTTTTTTTAAATCTTTTCTTTTTTTATATTTTATTTATTCATTTTCAAGCAGAGAGATACAGAGAGAGAGAGAGAGAGAGAGAGAGAGAGAGAGAGAGCGCGAGCGAGCGCACCAGGGTCACCACCTTGTGGGTCTGGCTTGAACCCGGGGCCTTAGGCACTGGAAGCAAGTGCCTTAACCGCTGAGCCATCTCTCCAGCCCCCTCAACTCTTTCTTAATGAAGTATTTTATATCTGATCTCTAATGTCATTTTTGCCCCTACACAATCCAGGATGCATCTTTTCAAACAGAGCATTCTCTTGCAAAACCAAAGCCGTTATTGCACAGGCGGTTTGGAGGTGTGAAATGCCAGAGATGGCTGGTCCCTTGGAGTGAGGACCAGTGTGTATGCTGCATTTCGCTGTCAGGGCTTTGGTGTCTGCTTTAATCTGGAGGACTTCCCACTCCCTTTGTTTTAAGTGCCCTGGGAGCACATCATGCCCCTTGAGACTGGTGTCTGCTTCTGTGTCACCCTAGATCCTCAGGGTCAAGCCCTGTCCCCAACTCTCCCCATACAGGATGGATGTGGCAGTGTGGTGGGCATCTGTCCAGTGGCACAGCAGGTACTCGGGGAGCGTGCTCTGAATGACAGCCCCTTTCCGGAGCTCATGTGACTGACTGTCGTGCGTGTGTCAGGAATGATGACTTGTTCATGCACGTGCGGATGTCTGAGCAGCGAGCATCGTCAGTCTGTAAACATCCTGAAATAATAGCAGAACTATTTGCTGCGCTCACTCTTACCACTTTGGTTTGTGGTGTGGAGCCCAGACGGCCACGTTTGTGCCCTGGTCAGGGGCTGGCCTCGCAGATCACATGTGGCTGACAGAAGTCTTTCTGCCCAAGCTTTTCATCCCACAGTGAGGACCACACAGTAGTGACCCCCACACTTGCACTGGGCTTGGTGGGAACAGGACACATCTTCTCTTCCTCTCTGAGCAGTGCTCCTATCGTCTAGAACCTTCTTTAGTCTGCTTCCCATTTCCCTTAGGCAGGTAGTGGAGCCTTTCTGGAATTATTGTTCATGTGCCCTTGTGGCAGGTCATGACAGAAAATGAACACCCCGTGCATTTGTTCTGGAGAAAGGTAGCTTGTGGGTGACCACTGTTACCTCCGGAAGGAAGCAGAGGGTGCATTAGTTTTGAGGTGCTGGGATGGAGGCCAAGGCTTTGAGCATGCTCAGTAGAGAGTGCTGTACCACTGAGCTGCATCCCCAGCCTGGGCCTGCCCTTCAGGGTGCACTTCACGCTGGTATCCTTTGCCCAGCCTCCTCTGGGTGCTGGTGTTTGGCTGCTTATCTTCCCTGCAAAGGCCTCTATATGAAGAGCAGGGGGTTTCCGTTTGTTTTTGTCTTTTCTTTTTGTTTTTCTTGTTTTTTTTGAGACAAGTTCTCATGTAGCTAAGGTTGGCTTTGAACACTGATCCTACTGTCTTCCCTTCCCTCCCATGTTACCTTTACAATGGGACCCAACTACATATTTATATATGTTTATGTCATATATATTTGAGTCCCATTGTAAAGGTATATATATATATTTCTCTCTTAACAACTGATTCTTTCCTTCCCTCCCCTCCCCTTCCAGTACCCTCCCTTTCCTCCCCTCTCCTCCCTTTCCTTCCCTTCCCCTCCCCTCCCCTTTCTCCTCCCCTTCCTTCCCCTCCCTCCCTTTCTCTCTCCCTCCCTCCTTCTTTCTTCCTTTCTTTCTTCTTTTCTTTCTTCCTTTCTTTCTTCCTTTCTTTCTTTCTTTCTTTCTTTCTTTCTTTCTTTCTTTCTTTCTTTCTTTCTTTCTTTCTTTCTTTCTTTCTTTCTTTCTTTCTTTCTTTCTGTGGTACTGGGGATTGAACCTTGGGCTCTGTCACTCATGCTAAAAAAGAATTCTACCTTTGATTTCCAGCCATAGCCCTTTTTTATTTTTTTACTTGAGACACAGGGTCTTGCTAAGTTACCCAGAATGGCCTTGAATTCACTCTGTATGTAGCCCAGGCAGGTCTTGAATGTTCAATCCTCCTGCCTCATCCTCCCAGGTAGCTGGGATTATAAGCCTGTAGCACCAGGCTCTACTTTACTTTTTTTTCTTCAGAATTTTTATAGGAAAAATTTATCTTTACAAGAGAACCCAAATATATATTTATATCATATATATTTTAGTCCATTGTAAATATATATATATATATATATATATATATATATATATATATATATATCTTAACAAAGACATCTCTGATTAGAAGTAGGTAGACAGACTTGCTACATGTGCTGGGTACAAGGTGTATGTGTACACAAAGCCATAGAGTTACTGGATTATTGAGATTGGCTCAGATATTTATTTACTTGTCTATGTATTTATTTGAGACAGGGTCTTACTGTAACTCACAAACTGGCCTCAAACTCATGGCGGTCCACCTGCCTTGGCCTCAAAGAGCTGGGATTGCAGTGTGGGCCATCACACACAGCTGGATCATAATTTTGAAAACCAAGCTATGGTCTTAGAGAGTAAGGAAAGGAAGCTGGGTTTAGGGGATGGGAAGCTAGGAAAGCCCAGTGGGGCCTTACTGTTCTCAGAGCTCTCTGGGTTTGCTTGGTATTATCCAGGGAGGCTGAGTCTCCAGCAATGGCAGGCAGAATGGTAGACAGGCCTCAGCTCCACTGGCCTATGTTGTCTCTTGGGAAAACCCAGATGGACAAACACCTGTACATCTCGCTTTGGGGTGTCCTGGACTTCTCTCACCAGCTTCTCTCTTCCTTCTTTCACCCACCCCAAGGGAGAAAACAAGGCTGCTTCGGCCTGATAAGGTGCCTCCTTAAAGCGTTGATCCTCTGGTCACTGACTTCGAAGCTGTCAGGAGTGATAGTGACAGGGGCCTTCAGGTCACACACTAAGTGTCACTGTGGGAATGCATCCACTGGGAGCCTCCTTCTCTGTCAGCTGCCCAGGAGAAGCCATTCCTGGGTTTCCCAGGCAGAGCCTTTTGTGAGGACAGGCATGCTCTGTTCCTGAGTGTGCACAGGAAAATCTCTGGATCAGGAAGGCATGCAGTGTTTGTTAGACTCTTGTTATATATTTGAAAGTGACCTTGAACTCCTGATCCTCCTGCCTCGGGAGTGCAGGGACTACAGGCATGTACCACCATACCTGGTTTATGAGATGCTGGCATTGAACTTTGCACTGAGGCAAGGACTCTCCTGGCAGAGCCACATCCTCTGTGCTCTTTCTTAGACTAGTGTCTCTCCCTGGTGTCTCTTTTCCTTACCCCAAATCTGCAAGTCTGTATGGCTGGTGGGAAATCTTGAGTCTCTGCCTTCTTCCCGTTGCTTTTGAGGGAGCACAGACAAGAGGGCAGACTGTTCCCTGGGCAGCAGGGCATGGCCAGTGCAGGCTCTCTTTGGGCTGGCAGAAAGAAGAGAGCATCTAGGAGCTGGACAGGGGCTCTGTCCCTGTACCCACTGCCATCCCTGCAGGCTGGTGGAGCTTTCACAGGCACACCTGAGAGTTCCTGACACACCTAGGCCAGAAGTCCAGCACATGCCAGCCAGGAGTTGGCACTGAGAATGTCCTGTCCTGGCTTTGCCTCTGCAGGGTCAGCGGAGCCAGCTTCTTTGTTCTCTGGAACCGAGATGTGCTCGGAGTACTGCCTTTATGTGTAGACAGTCTTGCTGAGTCTCTGAGTGCTGTTTGTGCCGGGAGTCAGGAGCACAAGGTGCAGGGGAAGGTAATTAAGTGCCTGAAGAAAAGTCACTTGGATCTTTTGGTAACGTAGGAGAGCTGCTTCTTGGAATACAGTAGTAAGCCCAGGTCTGCAGAGAACCAGGCTGCTGACCCCTGTGCTGGTTACCTGTTCATCCTGAGGTGCCGTGTGCAGTGTTTGTGGCTGCTGAGAAGTCGGGACATAGATAGTTCTGTCACACACATAGATGATGTCACCTGTCCCATACATCTGCATGGTACCTATTTCTATCCACATACATAGATTCATGGTTTTGGCTTACCTCTGTCCCCACACACACACAGATACATGTTACTCCCTCTTCACATATACATGTAAGTTACTTGCCCTTCCCCCACATTCTCATCCCTGCATGCATCCATGCATTATGGCAGTCACCATTACAAATACATACATGCACAGAACTAACCCACATACACATACATCACCGCATGGTAAGACATTTGAAAGCCAGGCATTGCAGCACACGCCTATAATCTCAGCACTTGGGAGGTAGAGGCAGGAGGATCAGAAGTTCAAGGCCAGCCACAACTATATACAGTAAGTGTAAGGCCAGCCTAGGTTACATAAGAACTTGTCTCACAACAGACAAAGCACTTACTTGATACAGAGAAATCAGTGAAAACCCAAGTCTCCCCTTTCCCCCCTCATTCTCTTTAGTTTCTTTCATGGGTGGCTGCTGTCCCCAAGCTTCCATGGACCCTTCCAGAGAGACTCTAAGCATAATCTGCCTTGTCTCAACCTTTGCTTTTCCTCCTGCTTGCTGGCAACTTTGACAACCTGTGAAGGATCAGGACCTGCAGGTCTTCTGAGGTCCAGCAGTTATTTGAGTTAGCTAAAACTTCACTGTCACCTCTCTGTCCTACCTGCCACCTCTCCCTTTGAGGATTTCCTTTATGTCAGAGCTGGGTATTCAGAACAAGCCCGAGAGGCAAGTTCTCTATGAAGGCATATGAGCAAAAGCAAACAAGCCAACAAAGCCTGTCAAAACAGCCTGGGTCAAGTCCCAGTCCTGCGGCCTTGGAAACTTAATGAACTCTAATATTTAGTCTATAAAACGGAGGTAGTTGCATCTACCTCAAGGGATTTATGAGAAGATGAAATTGAGCTATCTGCAGAGTGTCTTGCAGAGATCAGCATTCAGTGGCTGTCTATTGTTTATATTTTTGCATGTGTATGGGTGACATATGTGGTGTATGCATGCGTGTGCCCCATATACATGCTTGTGGAGCCAGAGAAGAGCGTCAGGTGTGTTTCTCTTAGCGTTCATACATATATTTTCTTTGAGATAGGGTCTCTTCTTCAATCTGGAGCTAGTGAACCCCGGTGATTCTCTGGTCTCTACTCTCTGCATCCCCACCACCAGCAAACTGGGGTACAGGAGTGTGTGGCTTTTTATGTGGGTTCTTGGGAGGCTCAAGAGACCCTCATGTTTAAGCAGTGAGTATTCTTAACCATGGAGCTCAGTTCCCAATTTTTGTCTATTTTTGGAGAGTAACTCATTACCAGGCCGAATGGCCCTGGCTTGGGCTCCCCTGAGTGGCTTGTCCCCAGCTTTGGCTCCCTGTTCTCCATGTCCTACCAAGCTGAGCTCCCCCGCCTGCCCACTTTCTCCTGCTGCTCCTGGGAGCCTGTCTCCATCCCACCCAGTCTCTCAGGACCATGTCCTTCTCTGTCCTTCACACTTGTAGCCTCCTCCTCACTTCCGTGGGCTGATGGGGGGGGACTCCTCTCTTTCCTACCCACTGTTTATAGCTGCTCCCTTGGGGGTTTATCTCCCATCCTTTCAGAATCTCCTAGCAGATGTCTCTTCATTGCTGCAACTTCATCTCCAGCTTCAGCCTGAGAGAAGAGAGGCTATTTTTAAAGATGTCTAATTGACGCGGATGCACAACCCGGATTCTGTTGCCTCCAAGTCTAATTCTTCTTGGCTCTCCAGCTCCACCCATTATGAAACCTTTCAGATCCAGCCCGAGAGACCTTATATGTCCTGATTTCAGGGAGGCACTTAAATGTAGCAGTGAGTTGTAATCGCTTGAAAAGGTAGGCCAGTGGAGTGAGGGCAACCTGTCATCTATCTATCTATCTATCTATCTATCTATCTATCTATCTATCTATCTTTTCTGGGGCTCAGACAGATGGTGTGAATGAGAGGAACATTTCTGTGTCCATAGCAACCAGAGTCTGCCTCCATTCCTCCCCCTCCCTCCACCTGCAGAACTGAGCCCACCCTTGAAGGGCACTCTCACATTGGCTGAGAGATGGCATCTATATCCCTCCCTTTGGACTCAGGTAGGGCTTGAAGTACTGAGTGATGGGAACTAGGGTGGCTTCAGACGATACTGACCTTCTTTGGTGGAGGAAGGATCATGAACCATGGAGCCATGGGATGTCGAATTGGAAGGCATGTCTGTGGTCATGGAGTTCTCTCCCCTGCCTTGGGTTTACCTGTGAAGAAATGGAAGCTCAGAAAAAGTATTTTTGTTGTTTGTTTTTTATTCATTCATTTATTTGTTTGTTTGTTTATTTTTAGACAATATCTCACCATACTGCCTAAGCTGGCCTTGAACTCACAATCCTCTTGCCTCAGCCTCCCTAGTGCTGGGCTTACAAACTTGCATCCAGCTCCAGCCTTCCTTAGGAAGGACTGTATTGAGCACTGACTAGCCTTTCCTTATCAGAGCGCCTCTCCACAGCCCTGGGGCCCGAATTCCCACCTTGGTTCTCAGAGGGCCTCTGATAACAAGAGAATCTCCAAGCATGGGTGTGTGTGGAGGGGGAGGGGGATGATGACGAAATAAAATAATAGGAGGAGATTATGATCCAAATACATGATGTACATTTATGAAGATTGGAAAAGTTATACTATAAAAATAAACAAAATGGAGAGAATTTTACTGGAAAGGGCTACTGTGGATAGACTTGCTCATTTCCAGTCTGCTGTCAGCCAGGAGCCTTGAGAGAATGGACCGGTGAGTCAGCTGGAGTTCAAGGAGGAAAAGACTGGGGATGGGTGCTTGAGGGGCCACCAATGAGGGGCCACCAACAGCCCTAGGCCTTGGTCTGCAACTGCCCTCTGCAGTGCCAAGTGTGGGTATGGAGTGCACACAGTTGCAAAGTGGGGTCAACTGGGGGACTTCCCAGAGGAGGGAGAGAAGGAGGAAGCAAGAGGAAGAGGAGGAAGCAGAGGAGGAGCTGGCTGGTTGGCAGGGACCCTGGGAGATGGGTAGGTGTGAGATGTCAGGGCAGGGTGTATACAAGTCCAGCCTGCACGGGGAAGTCACTGGAGAGGGCTGGCGGCAGCTAATCCTGTGTGGGTGACTTCAAGAGGCCTCAGTGCCCCCCTCCAGTGCTAGGGGTACATGCAGACCAGAGGACTGCCATTTGTCTGGATGCTGGGGTGCCCTGAGGAGTGGGGTGGGGCAGTTAAGGCTTCCTGTGTATCCTGGGTTTGCTCCCCAGTCTTCTTTGTGGAGGAAAACCCTGTGTTCAGCCTTGTCTTTGGTTTCAAAGGATGAAAGCCCATTTTGGAACTCCCTAGCGAGTGGAGTATGGGCCCTCTAAGCTTTTTGCAGGGTGTACTCTGTAGGAAACAGTAACTGTCCCCCTTCTGGTCATTGCCTTCAGCAGGTCAGTTTGAGGGGAAGAAATGATAGAATAGAGAAGATTGGGCAGGTACCCAGAGGTCAGGAGGTCCTGGCCTACAAAGCTGGGGGGAGGACAAGAGCCCAGAGAAGATCTCCCCCTCCTCCAAGGCCTGTCTAAGAATCATTTCTGTAGGGGCCAGATCCTCACAGTATACTGTGTCCTGTCACCCGAGATGACACTGGTTCTTTCCCTTTGGTGGCCTCAAAGTCACCTGAATCTCATCTTCAGGTGGATCCTGGATGGAATGAGGGAAATAAAGGCTGAGCTCAACCTCCCCTGCCCCAGTGGGAACCTGGCAGGTGGGCGGCCTGGCAACCTGGTGTGTTCACAGTGTTGCGGGCACCTCTGTCTGCCATATATGCCTCAGGGACACCCTGGCTTCATGTCATGGGAGAAATTGCTCCTAAAAGTGGCAAATGGAATGAGTTGAGTTTTCTTGGGGGCTGTTGAGGGGGGCTCAAGTGGGGTGCTGAAGTTGATTTTCTTTCTTTATTTGTAAAGTTATTTATTTGCAAGTAGATAGAGAGAGATGGAGGAGAGACAGATGGAGAAAACAGGCCTGCCATTTCCAGCCACTGCAAATGAACTCCAGATGCATGCGTCACCCTGTGCATCTGGGTTTACACGGGTGCTGGGGAATCGAACTCTGGTCGTCATGCTCTTTGGACAAATGCCTTAACTGCAGAGCCATCTCTCCAGTGCTTCTTTCTTTCTTTGTTCTCCTAGCAACACTTCTCCCAATAGGAGTTCAGGTTGACTCCTTATCGATTTTCCAGTCGATCACTTGGCTCGTTCATCTGCCAACCAAGGCGTCTAGAAGTGTGCCCTCTATTGAAGGCAGGATGCCATTAAGGAATTGGGTCTTCAGAATCATGTTTAATGATACCACTTATCCTGCAGGGTGCTTGTGGAGGTAAAATGGGGCAATGGGCACAGCATACCCACCAGTGCTTGGCACGCAGCGGGCACATGGGCTCTTTTGTCCGTCTGGCACTGGATTGGCCCACCAGAGTCTTAGAGTATAGGTGTGGAAAAAGTCCCTTTTTTTCCACAGGCTTCCCATTGAAACTGTTCCCAGGGTGACTTTTGCCCTTAAGAAGTGGCTTCTTAAAGAGCGTCCCAATGTATGCAGCAAAGGATTATGGGGCCCCTGTCTTCATGGTTCCCAGAGCTCCTCAGAGAACTCACAGGTGCATTGTCCCAGTTTTGGGACATTCTGTTCCTCCTCACACAACCCAAGGTCATGTCAGCTCTTCCAGCAGCTCCCCCCACTCCATGGATGGTGTTACTGAGCAGGCCTTTGGGATCTGTGTTCTTGCCAAGTTGATCTCCCTCTGGCTTGAGTGGTGTGACTTTAAGATCTCAATACAGACCTCCTATTTTGTTACCAGAACATCATTCTTGTTAATCTTTGACTTCTTGTTTCTTTTTGGTCTTGAGACAAGCTCTCACAGTAGAGCCCAGGGTGGCCTTGAACTCTCAATGGAGTTACAGGCGTGCACTGACACTTTGAGTGTTAACTTGTTCAATTCAGCACAGCCTTGCTTTATTGAGCTCCTTAGGATTCTGTGCAGTGGCCACAGCCTCATCCAAGTCTGGGAAACTCCTGCTCAGGAGAGAGTCCTCAGCATACTGCTGAGACCTCCCCTACGGGGACCTAAGCCCCCTTTTCTTCTCTGATTTATGAGCAAATGCCAGGGGGAGCCAGATAGAGCAGGCCCCTTGCAGTCCTCCATCTCCAGCAATGTCCTGTCAGAAACAAACCTGCCTTGACATCCTGTGTCCCAAGTGCCCACGGGGCCCCATGGCTGTTGTCAGTGTCACACACAGGTGACACTGGACCACTCGGTATGTCGTCTGTAGATGCGTGTGGTGCTCTGGGCTGGAGCTTTCTTGAGCTATGGGACTTGAGTGCATTGATGGTATTTAGACCTCCCTTGAAAACACCACCAGGCTGGGGGTGTGAGGCTTTGCCTGGCATCCTCCGGGACCTGGGTTCAATTCCCAGCACTGAAAAAAAAAACAATAAAGAAGAAGAAAAACACATAAAACTAAACCAAACACCAGTCTCCTCTGAGCACCCTGGGTCCTCAATCTCTGCTCTCTCTCCCGGCCCGGAGGCTGGAATTGCATTTCTGAGACCCAGTCATTTGCTTCAGCTGCTGCAGTCTGCTTTCACAGAGCCTCTGACACCAACTTCCCTTTCTCTGGCTCACAGATTTCACAGGAAGTGGCTGTTTTTCCTCACAGTTCCTGTGTCCTGCTTCCTAGCGGGTGCTACCAGTGCTTTGGGAACTAGGGAATTAGGTTAGCTGTCTTTCCAAGGACATTCAGTCTCAGGGAGGCCAAGCACCCCTGTCCTTGGTTCCACAAATCCCTCACGACTCTGAGCTTCTCTGGCCAGCTGTGGATCCAGGGGTGCTACTCCAAGGTCCTTGTTACTCCTGTTCTACAGGCTTTTCATATGAGGGTGCCTCTCTCTTCCTGCGCTGGTCCAAGCCTATTTTGCAAGGCAAAAGTGGCCACTGAAGTGTGTGGGTCAGCCGTCAGTCAGAAGGGAAAGGACCCGGATTTATGCTTGTATGTACACACACAGTGTTGTCAGGCAGCTAGGACCGTGGTAACTGTTTGAGCATGGGGTGACTGGCCAGGGACCGGAGTAGAGGAATGGCAACCAGGGGGACTAATGGACTTCTGGATGTGGGACCCCAATAAGTATGTTTCCTATAAAAAATTTACAGCCCCAGATAAATCTGGGTATCTATCAGCTCATTTGGGCCTGGTGAGGCCTGGTGGGAAGAAGGCAGGTGACAGGCCTGAGGCAGAGGCGGAGAAAGTCACTTCCTGCTCATCTGAGCTCAGCTGCTCAGCTGTGGAGTTCAGGCCAAGAAGGCCTTTCTCCCCTCCTCAGCCTGACCCAGGCGCAGCACACAAAGGGTCAGCTGGAAACGGGGCCTCCTTTCCACTGACTCTCATCACCCCAAAAGAGCAGGAATCACCTGAGAGCCGGGTGAGCCTGCAATCCCAGGCTGGGGAGGCTGAGCCAGAGAATTCTGGTAAATCCCAGGCTAGTCTGTACTACAGAGTGAGTTCTAGCCCAGCCTGGGATAAATGTGAGACCCTTTCTCAAAAATTGCCCCCAAAAGAGCAAACAAGAGACTTTCCTGCCATTTTGTCCTAATCTGGGTTTACAGAGAGCTGGTGTTCAGCAGGCTGAGCCCCCCCTCCCATGTTGTTTTCTGCTGTGAGTCACCCATACCACCACCCTGGCATTTCTGCCTGATAGACTCCCATGTCTGAGGAGATCAGAGCGTTGGAACCTCTGGGCTGCCACATGCTTTCCTGTGGGGTTTGCCCAACCATCTGGCTGGCCCTGCACAGGGGACAAGATTAGACTGAGTCTCTGAAGACACAGGGTTGAGGCTGGGTGTGCAGATAAGCAAGCACCAACCAGGTCTGAGGAATGCAGGAGTGGGAGAGGCAGACAGAGAGGGTGGCTTGTTTACATTGGGAAGGGAGTTAAGAAACATTTATTGAGCACCTACTGTGTGCCCTGTACTAGTAGGACATTCCAATGGACTGGGCTCAGCAGCTCCTCCCAAAAGCTTAGAGTGTGAGGAAAACAAGACACGTGTGTAAAAACTAGTGAAATAGTAGGAGGAGAGTTGAGTGACCGGTCAGCTCAGTCCTGAAGACTGGTCACCAGGAAGGGCATGACTAATGTCCGGAAGACTGAGAAAAAAGGCAGCAGGTGTGAGGAGACCTGGAAGAGGAGAATATGGTGGGGGCTCCTGAGGTGGATCTGGAAGGGTGGGCGACGTGCGGATGGCAATGGAGGAAGCAAAGCATTTCTCCTGGCATCAGGACTGGGGTGGGGGGGGGCGGGGGACTGACAGGAAGATGGGACCCAAGAGATGAGCCAAGGCTGGGCAGATGGGTGCTTCAGGATCCATGCAGAGTTTTCACGTGCATCTCATCTGCTTGTTGCAGTCGTCCTGTGAGCCATCGGTTCTCCTCTCATTCATCAATTAACAGAGGGAAGTAATTAGTTCAAACACTCACAGGTGCAAGGCCATGAATCAGATAGCCCCTCCCTCCTTCCCTCTTCCCTCCCAGGAGGCTTCAATTGCCCATGACCCCCCTGCATATATTCTTGGGGGTGTGCAATGTGCATAGTCCTTGTGGCATGAGTGTGGGGGAGGTATGCCCATGTGTGCCATGCACATGGGTGTGGATGTTGAGTACTGTATGGCTTCTTCTGCCTTGCTTCCCTGAGTCACACTCCCACTAGACTGGCTGACCAGGGATCCCCTGGCCACACCCAGCTTGTTACTGGTTGCTGAGGGTTGAACTCCGATCCTCCTGCTTGCCCAGCCAGCAGCCCTACCCACTTACCCATCCTTCCAGCTCCTCCTCAAAACACCTTTTCCTGGAGAGGGTGGGGAGGAGTCTGTGTGACCTACACACCTTTAGTCCTCTGCCCCCAGGTCCTGTCACTTCCAAACAAAGCACGCAAGGTGGCCTGGTCTGAGCTGATCATGAGCAGCGCTTGTCACCCAAGCCTGGGATACATGTGACACCCTTTTCCCATTTCCCCTTTGTGACCTGAGGTCAGGGCTGCAGCCAGTGAGGGCGGAAGCAGTGCTACAGTGGGATAGCACGGAGCTTTGAGGCAAGTGGAGGGGGCAGGAGGGAGCCCAGGCTTCACGAAAGGGGAGAGATGGGGTGAGTGCCAGACCCAGAGCCATGTCCAGGGCCAGGGGATACTGGGGAGGAAGCAGAGACTATGGGGGTACCTCTCCCTAGGAAAGTGATCCAGGTAGCTTAAGGTGAGCTACACCAGTCTTTAACCCAGACCACATAGACATGGGGACTTGGTCATCCAGAGGTTCCTGAGGGCGTGCCTAGAATGTCCCAGCAGGGAGGAGGTTCCCCTAGCTATGACCCTGCACCCCTTCTCCTCCCTGACAACCTTGATGGCTGGGGCTTGGGGTTGCTGGGGTATGTGCCCATCAGCACTGGGCCTTGGGGGTCAGCAGGCTTGGAGTTGGCAAACACACTTGCTATGCAGCGAGGGTCTCAGCCTGCTGTGGAAAGAGAGGTCAGTGGGTTCTGACTTACACATACTTCCTGCCTCTGGAGGGCAGGTGTCAGAATTGCCCCCAAGGGAGTATGGCTCACCGCCCCTCTAGGTGGGGTCCCCTTTTCTCCAGCCCCACCCTGACCTGTCTTGTTGGCATCCTCAGCCCCACCACCTGCGACGCCCCTGCCTCAGCTCTTGGCTTTAGCTCTACAAGCATCCTTGTTCATCCTCCACTTCCCAGGCTTGGCTCCAGGCCTGCCTGCTTCCGAAGGGCTTCCTACACTCGCCACCCCTTCGCCATCTGCCTCCTGGGTAGGGGCCATTGCCAGCTTGCAGAGTGGAGCCGGCTTTCCTCATCCGCTCTGCTTCCTGGAGGGAAGGAGGGGAATGTGTTCGGCCTCTGAGCAGAGACTGGAACTCTGGCGTGTGGTCTAGCTCCACTTCTTTGATGTGTGAGTCTCTGTGTGAATGTGTGGCCATGTGTGCTCAGGTGTGTGCGGGCAAATGTGAGTATGCACCTGCCATGGCTCACTGTGGACAAAGACCTTTCAGCTTGGTCTCTCGTTCTCGGTCATTGCTGCACTTGCCAGGCCAGCTGGTGTGTGCGCTTCCAGAGCATTCTCCTGCCTCCACCTGCCCCATCTCTGTCAGTGCAATGGGATTACAGAAGCTTCTGGCTCTGACATAGCTGTGGGGATCTGAACTAAGCTTGATTGGCAAGCGTTTTCTCAGATGAGCCATCTCCCCAGCTCAAGCACCGTTTCTTCTTGGGTAGGTCGTTCTCCTCCTGGAACTGGAGGCAGTTGGCTGGGTGCACTCGCCTCGTGGCCACTGAGGCTGGAGAGGTGGGGGCCGGTGGGTTTGGGCTCTTAGATTTTGCTGCCCGGCCAGGTATTTTACTATTTTCCTGTTTTCTTGACACCCTTTAAAAACACAACCTGAAAGTAGAACTTCCATTCCTGGAGGGAGACTTCACTGGAAGGCACGAGTCTATAAATAGATTAGCTTTGGGTGCTGCCCTGGGAGGGTTGAGACCACGAGACCAGGTGAAGATAACTTTGTTTAGCATGGTACCTGGTGCCAGGTGCTGTAGTCTCCGCCGCTTAAGTCAGAGTCTCTTGGGACAGATAACAAAACAAAACACAAAACCCAGACTCCCCATAGGGTTATGACAAGTTCAACCTGATTAAGACACACAGATGGATATAGTCTCGTGAAAATCCCAGGGAGCTCTATCTTTCTGAGATGAAAACTTGTAAGGTGGGGAGGGGGGCTGGGGAGATAGCTCCTTCGGTAAAGAGCTTGTCACCCAAACATGAGGACTGAGCTTGGTCCCCAGAACTCACATAAAAGTGCCAGGTGTTCTGGTGCATGCTTTAATCCTGGCTCGGGGGAGGCAAAGTCAGAAGAATCTCTGGGACTCTGGGGAGGCCAGTCTAACCTTCTCGGTGAGTTCCAGGCCAGAGAGAGACCCCGTGTCAGAAAAGGTAGATAAGAAGCAGCATCTGAAGTTGTCCAGAGTGTCCTCTGGCTCTCACACACACACTCACTCTAACACCCACTCTAAAACAGAGAGAAGGGACCTTGTCCTGCCTGCCTTAGGGTTGTCCCTTCCCCTGGAAGGTCACCTCTTCCATCAACTGCTGGTTGGGGATGAGGGGCATCAGGACCATTGTCTTTTGGCAGGTCTGAGCATTGAGGTGAATGACAGCAGAAATGCTCATGTGACGAGGAATTAGAGTGAGGCCCGGACGTTGGGTGAAGAGAGGCAGGAGGGAGGCACTAGTGCTGTGACTTTGGTGAGTTAAGCCAGTGATCTCTGTGAGCCTCCGTTTCCCCACCTGGAAAATGGGCTGTGTGATCACCCAGCTCCCAGGGCTATGCTGTCGGTGGGGTAAGATTCTAACCTGAGTGAAGGGATCCCCTTTCCTTCTTTAACCCCTTACTTTCTCCTCTAGAAAGAGTTTAATTTAATAGCTATCTGGGTTTTTTTTTCCTACCACTTTGAAGGCAATGAAAGACAAATCCAGCCCGCTGCCTGCCTTTCTTCGCCTCCCCTTCCCTCTATGCTCTCAGCCAGATCTGGTCAGAGGCCAGATCTCTGGCAGGGATGGCAGGACTGGGTGGCTTGCTTTTGGTTCTGGCATCTTCCTGTGCGGGAAGGGTATTGACCTGGGGGTTTGCCCTCACTGCACTTTGCAAATGCCTCACTCTATTTGTTTGCATTGTCCCGATGGCCTGGGTCTCACTGAGGGGGGGGGGGGACAGCTGTCTTTTCTTCCTGGCAGATTTGGGGTGACAAAGCAGCCATCTGTTCAGGGCTTTTGTTAGTCATAATTCTTGGTTTTAAGGAACAGGAGCCAAACTCCTGTTTGAGCGTGTGCAAAGATGGGATACAGTGGAAGTTTCCAAGGGAGGTGTCGAAGAATCCAACCTCTGGAAGGGACTGCCAGAGTGCCCAGTCCTCCACCACTGGAGACAGTCTCCAGGCTCACCCCAACCAGCCCTCTACATGACTCTCAGTGCAGACTTCTCAGTGCGCACACTCTGTTCAATGAGTGTGACCCAGGAGGACAGGCATGCCAGGAGCCCACCTTGAGTCTTTGTGTTCACCTCTTTGACTGAGGAGTGGGGATGGGGTAGCACCTGCTCTCAGAAGACAGGGAAGAAAATGCTAATGGTCTTATCAGTGCTTACTTTGTGCTGGCCATTATTTTAAGCATTTCTTTAAAATATTTATTTGAGAGAGGAGAGAGAGAGAGAGAGAGAGAGAGAGAGAGAGAGAGAGAGAGAGAGAGAACTGGCACACCCAGACCTCCTATCTTACAAACAAACTACAGGCGCATGCATCACTTTGTGCATCGATTTTACATGGATACTGGGGAATCAAACCCAGGCCATCAGACTTTGTAAGAAAGTGCCTATAACTGAGCCATTTCTCCAGCCCTCTATTTTTTTAAGCCTTCATAACTCATTTAATCTTTACAGTGGACTTCAAGGTTAAACAGCTCGCCCAAAGTAAGTTAGCTGGTAAGGAGGAGCCCAGGTGTGCTCCTCACCGCCCGCTCTAATGCAGTCAGAAATGCACCTGCTCACACTGGGCTTACTTAGTATTCTATGGAGGCATCTCATTTCAACTTCGCATCCGTATGGTGTGAGAGCCAGCAATAGCTTCCTTTGTCGATGGGAAACTGAAGCTCAGAGATGGATTTTCCCAGGGCCACTCAAGTATTTTAAAGGGACCAAGCTGAGCTGGAACCTTGGGTCACCTGATAGAAAGGCCAGAGAGGTTCACCATCCCACTGGCCTTGAAATGGAGACATTCTGTTTGCTCTGTCAGAAGCTCTTGAGTATGGGTGCTGGGGTGATTTAGCACCCAGCTGAGCCTTTGCCTCCATCTAGGCGGCTGGGGTGTGCTGACCTTGCTCACTGTGCATTGCTGTGTGGTTTGAGCTGGTCTTGGTATGTCTCCCACCAACTCATACCAAGTGGTTCCTGAATCAGCTCACAGTAATCCAGGTTCTGGATTCTTTTCTTTCCTTTCTCCTTCCTTCCTTCCTTCCTTCCTTCCTTCCTTCCTTCCTTCC
>PVHP010009445.1:0-50414 GCA_004024765.1 Zapus hudsonius | reverse complement strand
TCTCTGATGTCTTTTTCTGATTGTTTGTCTTCTGTATATAGAAAGGCTACTGATTTTTGTGTATTAATTTTGTATCCTGCCACTCTGCTGAAGGCATTGATCACCTTCAGGAGTTTGCTGATACTGTTCTTTGGATCTGATATGTATAAGATCATGTCATCTGCAAAGAGGGATAGTTTGACTTCTTCCTTTCCGATTTATATCCCTTTCATGCTGTTCTTTTGTTTTATCGCTTGGGCTAGAACTTCAAGCACTATGTTAAAGAGCAGTGATGAGAGTGGACACCCCTGTCTTGTTTCTGAGTTAAGCAGGAACTCCTTGAGTCATTCTCCATTGAGGATGATTTGTGCTTTAGGAGATCTGCATATTGATTTTATCATGTTGAGGTATAGGCCATCTATGCCTATTCTTTCCAGGGTTTTGAACATGAAGTGGTGTTGAATTTTGTCAAAAGCTTTCTCAGCATCAATTGAGATCACCATGTGGTTTTTACAATTGAGTTTGTTAATGTGGTGAATTATATTTATCGACTTGTGTATGTTGAACCATCCCTGCCTCCCTGGGATGAAGCCGACTTGGTCAGGGTGAATTATAAACTTGATGTGGGTTTGTATTCGGTTTGCTAGGACTTTGTTTAGGATTTTTGCATCCAAGTTCAGCAGGGATATGGGTCTGTAGTTTTCTTTTTTTGTTACATCCTTGCCTGGTTTGGGAATTAGGGCAACGGTAGCTTCATAGAAGGAGTTTGGGAGCCTACCCTGTTTTTCTATGTCCCTGACAAGCTTCAAAAAGAGAGGTTTCAGTTTTATGATGAAGGTTTGGTAGAATTCAGCTGAGAAACCATCTGGACCTGGGCTTTTCCATTTGGGGATGTTCTTGATTACTGATTCAATCTCTGTGATTGTTATCGGTTTGCTTAGGATCTTTATCTGCCTGTCTTCTTGTTGTATTGTTCCCTTGATGAGTAGGAAGTAGCCATCATCGTCCTTTTTTATTGCTGTTGGTTTAAAGTCTATTTTGTCAGATATTAGGGTAGCCACACCTGCTTTTTTATTCTTCCCACATGCCTGGAAAATTGTTTTCCACCCTTTTACTCTCAGTAGGTTACTGTCTTTAGCGATAAAGTGTGTTTCTTGAAGGCAACAGATGGAAGGGTCCATTTTCCTGATCCAACCTGATATCCTGTGTCTTTTTATAGAAGAGTTGAGTCCATTTACATTCAAAGTTATAACTGTGAGGTTTGCCATGTTGTAGAGAATATGGAGGTTGGTATCTGAGCTGTTGCTGCTATCTCTTTGTGTTACCTTGCTTGTTCTCTGTTCCTTTCCTGGGGTCAGTTGTTTGTTTTGTCTACATGGGATATCTCATGAAGTATCTTTTGAAGGTTTGGCTTTGTGCTCAAGTAATTGTAAAGCTGATTAGTCTCGTGGAATACTTTAATTCCTCCATCAATTATGATGGATAACTTTGCTGGGTAGACTAGTCTAGGTTGGAATCCATTCTTCTTTAGGCCTAGAATCACTTTGTTCCAAGCTCTCCTGGCTTTTAAAGTTTCTATGGAGAAGTCTGGTGTGATTCTGATGGGTTTTCCTTTATACATGAGTTTCCTTTCTCTCGTTGCTCTAAAGACTCTCTCTTTATCCTCAATGTTTGGCATTGTAACTAAGATATGTCTTGGGGTGTTCCTCCTTTGGTCCAATTTGTTTGGGGTCCTCCGTATCTCTCTTAGCTATACAGGACTTTCTCTTGCCAAGTATGGGAAGTTTTCTTGAATGATTCTGTTGAAGATATAAGATTTGTGGATTTTTAAAATAATTTATTTATTTGCTAGTAGAGAGACAGAGAGAATGGGTGTGCCAGGGCTTCCAGCCACTGCATATGAGCTCCAAATGCATGTGCCACTTTGTGCATCTGGCTTTGTGTAGGTAGTAAAGAATCAAACCCAAATCTTTGGGCTTTGCAGGCAAGCATCTTAACCGCTGAGCTATCTCTCCAGCCCAAAATTTGTGAATTTTTCTGAAGCCCACTCCACAAGAGGGGCTTCAAGCATGGTATTGTCAACCTGGCCAAAGGTGTATGGTTAGGTCATAGGCCCTCAAAGGGGGCCTAATACTGTGGTTAGGCTAAATGGACAGCATGTCCAACCATCTTGTAAATATCAATATTTATTCCCATAGATTAATACTGCTTGAAGCCTTGATCACAGAAGTGTTTTATAATGGGCAGTGGTCAAAGCTGCCACATTGGCTGGCAACCTACCAAGAATAAGTGACTACTGTGTGCTCAGCCTCAAACAAACAGCTCATCTAAACCTCCCCCTTCAAGCATCAGGGAATCTTCTGGAAGGGGGGAGGATGGCTGTGACATGCTGTCTTCTGTAGGCCTCCAGACCAGTCACTTATAGCAGCTTCATACAATGGGCCTGTAAGTACTTCACCATCTGTGGGGAAGGGTCGCTGAGAGGGGAGTCAGGTTCATCGCTGGTGTAGATACTGATTACCCACCCATCCCATGGTAAATAACCTTCCGAAAATTATTATGCAAGCAACACTCATTTAACTCAATGGGTTAAAAAAAAGGTATGAAAGTAACATGGGGATTAACGGGAAGGGAGATAGGAGAGGGTCATTGAAAGGAATAAGATAAATGGATTTTTAAAAAATATTTTATTTATTCATTTTCAAGCAGAGAGATAGATAGAGAGAGAGAGAGAGAGAGAGAGAGAGAGAATGTACCAGGGCCACCACTTTGTGGGTCTGGCTTATGTGGGTCCCGGGGAATTGAACCCTGGGCCTTAGGCACTGGAGGCAAGTGCCTTAACATCTCTCTAGCCCTAAATGGATTTAAAAAAAAAAGTCAGTTTTAATGTATCCAAATTATACATCAATTTTTAAAAATCGTGTTTGCTATTTAACCATACCTCTAATGTTCAGCATTAGTTTGCCCAGTTTCCAGTCACAAATTATAATACAATGAATATCTGTATACATATTAAATTTCAACATTTTTATCATTTTTTTATTATAGAAAGGGGACAGGGCCTCTTGCCGCTGCAAACAAACTCCAGATGCATGTGCCACTTTGTGCACCTGGCTTTACCTGGGTGCTGGAGAACTGAACCCAGCCAGCAGCAGGCTTTGCAAGTAAGAGCCTTTAGCCATCTCCCCAGCCCAACATTGTTAACCTATAAAAAAATAAAGTTTTTATGTTCTAAATTGAAAGTATTTTAAATTGAAAGTTTCTTAATATCTTGAATTATTTACTTGGGTTCGGTTTTCAGAGACAGATGTCTTGAGCAAATATATATACAAATTATATAGATAGGTAGACATAGATATATTATATATATATATATATTTCTGGCTTGCTTTTTCTGACAGTTCTACAAATCTCTACCACTAAACCTTTTCTATTTTCAGTCAAGTTACACTCTCCTCTTCTCGGCACTTTGTGTCCATCAATAAAAGTACTAATTACTGCTCCCGGAGCGCAGCGATCTCCGGTTTCCAAAGACCAGCACACCTGGTGCTTGCCACAGGCACCTGAGTTTCGAAGGTCTCACGTTCTGCGTCTCGGGTCCCCGGTGCTCAGATCGCAGGGCTCGGAACGCTCACCCGTCCTCCAGGCAGGCAGCGGCCCGCGCGCCCGGACCACGTCCTTACGGGCACCCGGGCCACGGGACCCGCGAAGTCAGCAGGGAAGTCCAGGGCACTTGAGCCGCCAAGGACTTCTCACCCGACTGCCAAGGACGACAAGGTAATGAACATGTAAATTATAACCCGAACCAGCTCACTCCGGTTCCCCCGGCGCCAGGCCCGAGGGCGTGGTCACGGAAAGGGGCGTGGCTAGAGCGGAACTGCCCCCAGGGCGTAGCTGGACCTTGGCTAGGGCGTGGCTCCGGCGGACCGCAGGGAGGGGTGGGGCTACTCAGTGTCCATAAGGGGCGTGGTTATATGTGGGCGTGGCTAGAAAGGGATGCCGCCCCCAGGCGTGGCTAAACCATGGGGAAGGGTGTGGCTCCGGCGGATCGCGGCGAGGGGCGTGGCTATGGCGTGTCTCGATGAGGGGCGTGGTTGCTGTGGGCGTGGTTAGGGCGGGATTGCCTCCCCCCTCCCCCCCGTATGGCTAAACCATGGGGAAGGGCGTGGCTTCCGCGGACCATAAAGAGAGGGTGTGGCTAAGGCGTGTTCCCACCAGAGACGTGGCTACGTGCTGGGCGGGGCTAAATCATGGAGAAAGGTGTGGTTACGGCGCACCCAGTAAGGGGCGTGGCCAACTCGTGCCCTGATGAGGGAGGGGCCAGAAAGTCCCACCCCTCTGGGGGCGGGATCCAGGCTCCCCACTCAAGGGCATCGTTGAGGGGCGTGGCTAGGTATGGCCCGTCTCCAGGGGGCGAGGCCAGGCCGCCTCTGGAGCGCGCCGGGCGGAAAGGGCGGGCCCGCGCCTCCGCCCCCGCTCGCTCGCTCCCGCCTGGACTCCGGCCGGGGCCGCGCGCGCGGGTGACATGAGAGCGCGCCCGGGCCTGTGACCCGCTCGGGGATGGCCAGCGGCTCGGTGGCGAGCGAGCGACCGAAGCGCACGCCGGGCCGCCGACGGATCCTGCCCTTCCTACCCGCCGGCGTCTGCACGAGCCCGGGCGGCCGCGGATCGCCGTCACGCCGCGGCCCGTCCCCGCTGGCCCGCGGGCTGGGGGCTCTGCGACCCTGCGGCGGCGCGTCCCGTGCCTCGCCGCTGCTGCTGCTAGTGCTCGTGCCGTCCCCGCGGCTGGCCGCCCCGCAGGCCGCTCGCGGCGCGTGGAGAGCTCCGCAGGGCCCCGCGGGCACCGGCACGGGCGCGACGGGCATCCTGCACCCGGCGGCCGCCCTCGCTTCCTGCCGGAGAGGTGAGTGTCATGGCGGGGAGGAACCACAGGATCCCCGGGGCCGGGTCAGCGGAGGACACCGGCTGCCCTCCCGGCGCCCGCCGGGGCGAAGGTCCCGGCCAGCAGCCGGCTCCGTCCGCGCGGGCGGCGGGCGTGTGACCCGGACTCCGCTCTCGTGCGTGGCGGGCGGGACCGTTCCACGCCCACCGAGTGGGGGCGCCGCCCAGCGCGCATGCGCCCAGCTGTCATCCGCGGACGGTGGGCAAGGCCAGGGAGGGGGTCCGCAGCGGGTGCCACGCCCACCGAGGGGGTGAGCCGCCCAGCGCGCATGCGTTCAGCTGTCATTCGCGGACGGTGGGCGTGGCCAGGGGTGCTCCAGACGTGCACTTTTGAGGGGCGCAGCTCCGGGCACTAAGGGCCTGATTCACAGCTAGAGCTCAGAAGTCATGGTGCCTGGCACTCTCCAAGGTGGTTGGGGTTGTCCTGTCCAAGAGATCTGGAGCTTAACTCGAGCGGAGGAGGTGCAAGACTTGTGTACAAGTGTTCTCACAGTCGTATATATTTGTGCACGTGCAATTTTACATCGACGTCATCTGATGATAAATGCAATAGGAAGAAATAGAGGCAGTAGGGTTAGGAAGTGCTTGTTTGTTTATTTTGCGAGGGAGGGTCTCACTTCAAGCCCTGGCTGACCTGGAAGTCACTCTGTGGTCTCAGGGTGGCCTCCTCCCACCTCTGCCTCCCTCCCAGGTGTTGGGATCAAAGGCGTGGGCCACCAGTAGAGAGATCAGTACCGGTTTCGGTTTCTTTGAAAAAGTGCCATTTGATTAAATACCTGAGAGAGATGGGGTTTCTCTCTGCTTTGTAAGATTAGGAAAGTAAACTGACTAGAATTTGCTCAAAGCAGATTGCTGAGAAAAGCCTTACTTTGTCAACTGATCACTACTTGGCACCAGTGTCTCTTCAGGTAATGTATTCATGTCCATTGGTAGCCATCTGCGCCCCCTTTTAAAAATATGTTTATTATTATTATTATTTTGGTTATTTGAGGTAGGGTCTCACTCTAGCCCAGGCTGACCTGGAACTCACTATGTAGTCTCAGGGTGTTCTCAAACTCACCAAGATCCTCCTACCTCTTCCCCCTCCCCCCACCCAGTGCTGGGATTTAAAGTGTGTGCCATCAAGCCTTGTTCAAAAATATGTTCACTTAGAAAAGTACAATAAAATGTGTTTATTTATTTGCAAGCAGAGAAACAATGAGAGAGAGGGAATAGGCATGCCAGGACCTCTTGCCACTGAAAATGAACTCCAGACACATGCTACTTTGTGCGTCTGACTTGAAACAGGTACTGGGGAATTGAAACCCTGGCCAGCAGGTTTGGCAAGCAGGCACTTTTAACTGTCGAGCCATCTCTTCAGCCCCTCACTTCTTTTTTTTTTCCTCCATATGTTTCTCAAAAGAAATGCCCAGTTTCCATCCAAAATTTAAGAATGCCTTTTGCTTGGGGGAGGGGTTGGGGATGGGAGGGGGAGGGTGGGGAATAGGACCTGGTGAAGAAGGCTTTATATGCAGAGGGGGAAGGAGGTAAGCAGTGAGCTCTGTCCCTGCAGCAGTTAGGAGTTGGAGATGGGGCTGGGGTTTTATTTCTTCTTTCTTTATTTATTTATGTATTTATTTTGGTTTTTCGAGGTAGGGTCTCACTCTAGCCCAGGCTGACCTGGGCCCTGGTAGTCTCAGGGTGGCCTTGAACTCATGGTGATCCTCCTACCTCTGCCTCCCAAGTGCTGGGATTAAAGGTGTGAGACACCACGCCCGGCTTGGGGTTTTATTTCTGTATTTTGCCCTCTTCTATGCTTTTGACAAGTTGGTAACTTACGGGTTATGAACCTCATACAAAGCAAGGGAGCACAGAAGAGATTCTTTCTCACACTTGACTGGCATCATGTCAGCAAGTGATTCCCCCGTGCCATCAGATCTTACTTGTCAGTGCTAACATAATGCTAGGTATGTAAAATCAGGAATCCCGAGCACAGACGCCATAGGAAGTTCATATGCCCACTTTCGAATCACCAGCAAACGATTATTTTGTTCCTTTATTCCCTGCCCAGGTGTTTGCTTTGTGCCTGAGACACTCAGCAAATCTACTTCAGGGTGTTGTGAGTAGGAACTTTGTCTACATGATTTCCTCATCTGGGCAGTTTCCCAACTTTGGTCCTATGTTACCACTGTGGGTTTTAATATCCTTTTGATAAGACGAATGTCACTTTAACACAGCTCAGGTTATTTGCTTCCTGGTTACTAGGGGAACTCAAACTACTGCTGTGTCCTCTGAGTCGTCCTTTGACAGCAGGCAAGATGGCTTTCCTTCTCTCCCCGGGGTGGAGTGCCAAGTGGGAAGTGGCCAGCCCTTTTCCCCACATTCAGAGGCCATTTTCTTGAAATAAGCTTGCTATTTCTGGTTCCAGTTGTTTGTGGGGGGGGGGACCTCGTGCCCACGTTGGCAGTAGCTCTTGCTGGGAAAGTAGTGGTGTGATGACATTTGTTTTGTTTTGTTTAGTTGTGTGGCTGTGGGTGGGAATCAGAAGGGTGTTTGTGTTTTAAATAAGAGGATTGATCGTTCATTATTAGAAACTTGAAGATTTGGGGCTAGGCTAACCCATTCCACATTGTAGACTGGCCTTTGAAAGCTCCCTAACCACGGGACAGTCCAGCAGAGTTCTGATGGGGGAGGTGGCCTTGGAGGGCCTTGATAAGTGCTGTCATTCATTCACTCACTCGCTTGCCTCTGTTGCTTGAGTCAGGTCTGTTCTGTGTTCCGAAAACATTCTTTGTTTGTTTTTAAGGGTTTAAAAGAACAGAGTTTATTTCAAAGTAAAAGGTAAAGAAAGCAGAAAGAACAGATTCCATGAAGAAGGGGATTTCACATGAGAAATCCACCCCCCCCCCAGTGGCAGCTGGACTTTATGGAATGAGGGGAGCCTGCCCGTCCAGAGTCCATGATTGGCCAGTTTAAGCAGGCACTAGTTGGTCCATCATGCATCCAGTACTGTGCAGGTGGCAGATGTTCCTGGCTACTTGTGAAGGTTCCCAGGACTGGAGGTAGTTCATGATGAAAACAGGCCAGGCTGACGAGAGCACATTTACACAGAAAGGAGGCACTGAAGAGAAGTTGACCACATAGCTTCTTACTAGACAGTCTCTTGGTCCAGATCTTCCCTGGCACTACAGTTAAGTTATGAAGTAGAAACGCTATTTCTGGCTTGCTGTGTGGAAGGCCCTCTGCTGGATTCTGAAATAAAGTAGTGAGACTGGCCTGCTGGATGACACAGACGTGGAAATGGAGTGGGAAGTGCTGAGGTGGAGCTGGGTGGAGGGAGCAGGCAGAACCTTAAGTCTCATTTAGTGCCAGGCCTGGAACATAATGTGTGCTTACTAAATTGCCCAATTAAGTGGGTTCATAATGACTGCTGCTGGGGACAGGGAGTACCTTTTCCATGTCACACTTTTTAAAAATTATTTTTATTTATTTGCAAGGAAAGAGAATGGGTATGCCATGGCCTCTCACCTCTGCAAATGAACTCCAGACACATGCACCGCTTTGTACAACTGGCTTTATGTGGGCACTGGGGAATCGAATCTGGGCCTTTGTTGTTTTAATAAAAAAAAAAAGAAAAAGGAACAGGAACGGGTCTGGCTGGAATTTTCCCAGGGCCACTTCTGGTCCCCCCTTGGGGGGGGCTGGGCCGGCTGCTGGCCAGCTAGCACTGGGGTGGTGGTGGTGAAGACACTGAGGGGACCTCAGCAAGGGAGGGAGCTGGCATGCTCCGAGAGGCGGCAGTGGGGGACCTGAAACTGGGCACCCATGGAGGCATGTCCGTGGGCCTGAGAGCCCGCGGAAGTGTCATAGCTCTGTGTGTGTTCAGCTCTGGAAGCATGGCTTCCTAGGGGAAACACGGTTCCCCATGTGTTACAGCGCAGTAACGGGCAAAGACCCGGGGAAAAGCATGACAAGTTATCCCATGACAAGAAATCCCATGATAAGAAATCCTAATTTATTATAGCAGCATCGTGGGTTAAATAGAAATTGAGGAGGAAGGAGGGAAAGAAATGGGCAATGAGGATTGGCAGACCCCCACCATCTGATACGTGCCCAAGCTCACATCCACATGCAAAGCAGGTATTCATAGGTTGCTGATTTCTGCCAATCCTCGTTGCCTACCGGGTTAGCCGCCAGGGTTTCTGACCTCATTCTTCAACACCCTCTTAACCCTTTGTCCTCCGTGCCCTCCTTAAGCAATGCCAACAGGCCTTCAGGTTGTGCAAGCAAGTGCCTTTAACTGCGGAGCCATCTTTCCAACCCCTGTGGCATATTTCTTGTTACACTTTTCCTCTAGTGTGTTGAGAGAAGGGTGGAGAGTAGTAGTGTGTAGTGGAAGTGTCCTGGTCGATCAGGGCTGCAGAAGAGCCTGGTCTTCTCTTCTGTCCCCTGCCATTCTCCTACAACATCTGGCCTCCATCTGGTGCCAGGCCATGCCAGAACTAGAAAAGCAAAGACAAATAGTAGCAAGAGTTTTATATAGCTAAGTTTGTTCGATTTTAATGGAAGTTATTTATTTTAGTGAAAATTCTTTTATATTAGCTTGTCCTTCCCCTTCTGCTTTTTGCTGTCAAAATGCCCCTTTTTTTGATACAAATAAACTATTATATTTAAACATCCTTTCTTGAATAAATTAAGAATTGGCAACCTAAATGCTGTTTCAGTTTTAGCAGCCCATGCAGTGCACAGGCCCCCAGACCACCACGGTGCCCTGCGCCTCCTCCACCGAGGGCAGGCACTGTGAAACAAGAGGCGTACCAAACAGGTTGTGTCTGAAAATAAAGAGAAAAGATGTTGTAGAGATTGTTAGAACACATTTTTTCCAAAAACAGGATTTCACTAAGACATTACAAGAAAAATATCACAAAATATCCTTGATAATATAGATATAAAAATCCTCCAAAAACACTAGCAAACCAAATCTCTCCTTGTATAACCAAGGGTTACACACCGTGATCAAGTGCAGGGTTCCAGCAACAGTGATGTGAGTTCATCTAACATCTGAAAGTCAATTTAATGTGCCACATTAATGAAGGGCAGACTCTATATGGTTATTTCAATGGACTTGGAAAATATTTATCAAAATTTAATATCTGGCCAGGAATGGTGGTGCATGGCTTGAATCCCAACATTCAGGAGGCAGAGGTAGGAGGATCGCCATGAGTTCAAGGTCAGCCTGGGCTAGAATAAGACCGTATTTTGGCGGGGGGGGGGAGTGGCATGGTGACATGCCAAGCACTTAGGAGGTATGAAGCAGGAAGATCCTGCGTTCAAGACCAGCCTGAACTACCTAGTGAGAACCTGTCTTAAAGTAGGACTAGAAGAGCTTGTACAAAAATAAGAGATGAAATAAGAGACATCCTGATTGGAAAGAAGGGAAGCCATCCCTTTTCTCGGGTGACACCGCCTGTATGGAGGAAGTGCTGAGGAATCCCTGCACTTGACACTTGAGCAAGGCACCTGGGCTGCACAGAGCCAGCTGTGTATGGACGCATTCGCAATGAATGATCTTAACATGCAAGTAAGACACTGAGTCCATTTGAAGGAGCATTCAGAAAGAATAAAATACTTTGAGATAAGTTTAACAAAAGAGCACAGAAATATGCTCGTAAAACTACAGAACAATGTTAAAGTCTAAATAAATGGAGCGACTTTCCCTGTCTACCCATCTGAATACTTAATATTACTAAGATGATAACATCCCCAAGCTGATGTGCAGAGCACAGGTCTTGCATTTTTGACAGGTTTATCCTGAAGTTCATATGGGAATGTAAGGAACTCTCATAGCTCAGCCATCATGAAGAGGAACAAATGAAGTCCATAATCTCCTTCCTGATGCCAAGCAGGTTTGACTCCCTGACACCTGTGTAAAATGCCCTGTATGTAGCATGCACCTGTGATCCTGGTATTAGGCAGCCAGAGCCAGACAGATCCCTGGGCCTGCTGATTAGCTATTCTGACAGAATCTCCAACTTTCATGTTCAGTGAGAGGCTGTGTCTCAAAAATAAGGCAGAGAATGTTGAGGAAGATTCCCAAAGTTGACCTCTGACCTTCAAACATGTGCACACATACACATATAAATATGAACACACATATGCACACCATATGCACCTATTTCCTCTATTTCCCTCTCTCATAAATACTTTTTGGAAAAAAGTATAAAGAAAATAAAAAATGAGCTCATAGAATGGGGTAGACATTTACAAATAATCTAAGGAACCTGTATTTAGAATATATAAAGAATTCTTTCAATTCCATAATGAAAACCCTATTAAAAACAGACAAAGGGCTGGGGTGGTTTCTCAGTGGTTAGTGCTAATGCATCTCTAATCCCAATGTACCTCCTGCAGTGGGAGGCAGTCAAAGAATCTCAAGGTCACAGCCAGCTAGTCTGGCATTTGTTCATAGTAGCCAATGATCGACCCTGCCTCAAACATGGTGGAAGGTAAGCTCTGAACAACCTGAAGTTATCCTCTGACCTCCACATACACACATAAAAAAGTAGCCAAAAGCTTTGCATAGACATTTTTCCAAAGGAAATATACATGTTAGCTATCAGAGAAATGCAGATGAAAGCTACTATGAGATTCCATTTCATACTCACCAGGATGATCATGATTTAAAAGGCAAACATCTTAGCCAGTGTTCCTGACGATGAGTCTCATCACTGCTGGTGAGGATGTAAAGTGGCGTGGCCATTGTGGAAGGTAAATTTCACACTTCCTTAAATGGTCAGTCAGAGTTAACATAGGACCCAGCTGTCCACTCCTAGTAATATACTCAAGAGAACCACAAAACCAAAAATAGTGCCCACTGAATTATCCATAGTCGCCAACAAGGGTAAAGCCATGTCCTTGAACAAAGGAATGGGCGAGCAGCCTTGGAACAGCCGTAAAATTGAGCTTTAGCAATAGAAAGAATTAGCGCACTGGCACATTCTGCAATGTGGCTTACCCATGACAGCATGCTAGTGAAAGAAGCCAGTCACAAATACATATTGTGTGGTCCATATGAAACCTCCGCAGTGGGCAGTCTAGAGCAGGCATGGGGGCATGGCCAGGGGCTGGGGGAACTGCAGAATGACAGCTAGAGGAAATGGCTTCCTAATGGGATGAAGAAAATGTAACGTTGGTTGTGGGATGATACACTCTGTAAATGTACTGGAAACCACTGAATGTTATGCTTGAAATGGGTGAATTGTGCATAACACTTCTGTTTCCATATATAAAAGATTGGGTTGGAGAGATGGCTCAGCAGTTAAAGGTGCTTGCTTGCAAAGCCTAATGACCTGGGTTGGGTTCCCTGGTACTCATATAAAGCCAGATGCACTAAGTGGTGCATTCATCTGGAGTTTGTTTTGCAATAGCAGGAAGCCCTGGCACACCCATACCATGCCTCTTCATCTGTCGCTCTCTCTTTCAAATAGATAAATAAAAATATTGAAAAAACATTACAAAATATTAGACAAGATTTTGGGAGTATTGAGGCTCACCCCATAGTGCTGGGTGGCTCTTGTTTACCACTAGGTCCATTTTGACCTTCCTCTCTTTTTCCTTCTAGATCTCAGCCTGTCTGCTGGGTGCCTGCAGCTGGAGCAACAAAGAGGGGGCTTTGCCTCCCCTGGGAACAGGAAGCTCTACTTCGACACCCATGCGGTAGTGTGCCTGCTGGAAGAAAATGGTAATCCTCTCCCTTTGGCCCTCCAGGCCTCAGAGCAGCACTGCACTGGGTGCTGACTTCTGTCACAAAGTCACTGCTTTCTGGTGTTTCTCTTGGGCTCTTAAGTCTGTGGGTGAGCTTTTAGCTAGCCTCCTTTTTTTGTAAGTCCACATTTTTTGCTTAAGGACATTTTTTCTTGATCAATACAGTGGAAACTTTTCACACGGTTTCTCTTTGTTGAAGGACTTTTTTGTTTGTTTGTTTGTTTGTTTGTTTGTTTGGGGGTTTTTAAGGCAGAATCTAACTGGGTTGCCCAGGCTAGCCTTGAACTTGAAACTCTCCTGCCCAGCACCCCTCACTCTTAGTGCTGGGATTACAGGCATGCACCACCATGGCCAGCTATGAAATGCATTTATAAACTATCATGGAGGCATAGATAATATCACAGGTAAATACAGACAGGAGCCAGCAAACTCAGGCTGATTCCTGTGACAGCTGGGCCTGAAACACAACTGAGAGTCTTATTACTTTGTGTGCTGTACGCTTTCTAAGTTTATGAAGTAGAAAGAATGCTGAGTAGATGTTATTAAGACTTCATTTACTACGTCCTCTGTGTGTGTGTGCATTTGAGGTAAGAGGTCAATGTTGGGCATCTTCCACAGCTGTGCGGCAACTAGAAGTTGCCAGAGACAGGTTTGACCCCTCCACAGGAGAATGACATGTAGCTGGGGAGACCCGTCTCAGTCTTCCATTGCCCGTCTGCGTCATGGCCCTAAATCAAAGGTGCTTCTGGGTACTGAAAGAATAATGTGCATAGCGCACTTTGGAAGAATGATCAAATGCTATATGATAACAAGCTTTTCATGTCAAATTTGAAAAAGGCTGTATTCATCAAAACTTCTTTCAGCTTAAACTTCAAGAAAAGTAGAAATGAGGAAGGGGCATGTGAAGTTAGGTTGAAATTGTCATACTTTTCTTGATTCCAGACCTTGACCAATGCATTATTTGCATCTTTCAAGACCCTTAAAATCGAGATGTGATGTACAGTTGCATTCACAGCACTCAGGAGGCTGAGGCAGAAGGATCATGGTTTGAAGCCAACCTGGGCTGTCAGTTCCAGGACAGCCTGGGCCATATACAGTATGATCCTGTCTCAGAAAACAAAATGAGGCCGGGCATGGTGGTGCATGCCTCTAGCACTCATTTATTGAGGCAGAGGTAGGAGGATCACCATTAGTTCAAGGCCAGCGTGAGACTGCATAGTGAATCCAGGTCAGCCTGGGCTAGAGTAAGACCCTACCTTAAAAAACAAAAGAGAGAGAGAGAGAGAGAGAAGACCAAATGAAACAGCCTCCACCCCACACCCCACACATCAATGCACAGTGCAGAGGGTCTTACTCCAGCTACCCTGGGTGGAGGATGAGTCAGAGGTGACTTTATAAACTAGAGAAGTAACTCGGTTGGTAGAATGCTCCATGGTATTGAGTTTGATGCCAGAACCACCAAAAAAAATTTTTAATTGGAAAAAAAAGATCAAAATGACCTTGAATCTTTGTTAAATGACAAAGATAGTCATCTGTGATTTTGAGTCTTGGTTTTGTTCTGCAGTTGGACTGCAGGGACTCCCCGTGGCTTTCAACGCACCGAGAGTAAGGTTTGGACAGCCAGGGATGGTATTAGAGAGCCACCTCTCGTGTGGGAAAACACATTCAGATGTTGCCTCCTAGTGAGGTGGCACACCATCTCAGCCTGGGGGGGGGTGCATCTCCTCACCCACCTGCTACACCGTGATTTTCCCAAACTTCTGAGTTCAGACCTTCACAGGGGCGTGTTTCCTCTGAGCTGGCTGTTTTTGTTTGTGCTTTCATAGGGTTTACTACTCAGCAGGCAGAAATCATTGTATCTGCTTTGGTCAAGATCACAGAGGCCAACATGGATATTGTCTACAAAGACATGGTCACCAAGATGCAGCAGGTGAGCTTGGGTAGGGAGGCTGGGCAGATTACGATGTGTAAAAAGAACTCGGATGCTGTGGCTGATGTTCAGTTAAAAGGTATGCAGTGATAACCACCATACCTTTTAATCATAATTCAGAGGCAGAAATTATAATAACATAAAAATATTTCTGCCAAGCCATTTACTCAACTGCTTTAAAGCTTGCCGTGCCTGAGCACAGGCCGTTCCCATCATGCGCGCTTGAGTAACTGGAGACGTGGCATTGTGTTCCTGAGCCTACTGTCCTGCCACCCACTTAACCGTGAGTCACTTGCTCTTGATGCCCGTGTGGCTTTTAGCTCTTTTCATATTCTCTCTTTGGAGTGGAGGGCGACCCTACTGAATGCGCCCCCCCATATCTGGGTTATTGTAGTTTCTTATTAACAGGATAGCAGGTGGAGGTGACAGGAAGTCACCTGAGGGGTGGACTGAGGGCTGGACTCCATTGTATTTTGTTTCTCTTATTTCCAGGAAATCACTCTCCAGCAAATCATGTCTAAAATTGCTAACGTGAAAAAGGATATGATCATCTTGGAAAAGAGTGAATTTTCAGCCCTCAGAGCAGAAAATGAGGTAGAAGTACAGCACACTCGTAAAGCTTGCTCGATTTGTTGGTTGGTTGGTTTTGCTTTGTTTTGTTTTTTTCAAGGTAGGGTCTCACTCTAGCCTGGGCTGACCTGGAATTCACTATGTAGTGTTAGACTGGCCTCGAACTCACAGCAGTCCACCACGCCCAGCTAAGCTTGCTCTATACAGACACTAGACACACACTCATAAAGCTTGCTCTGTCCAAGATATGCATACACAGAAGGGCTCAAGTAAGTGTATGTCAGGAAGAATCTTCAGATTGTACCCCACTGAACCCCTAAAATAAAGAGCATTGCCAGTCCCTAGAAGTCCTCCTTGGGCCCCTGCAGATCACTTCTCACCCGAGAAAACCACTCCCCTGGCTGTTACCCCCTCCTCTAGTTTTGCTTGTTCTCGAACTTGGTTCAAGGGAGCACAAAGTGTGCCTTGCAATGCTGAATCTCTGTTGTGATATTCTTGTCCCATGTCCTCCCAATGGGATGCATACAGGATTGATCTCCATCTGCAACCAGATGTGGTGGTAGCTTACAGAAGTACTCTCTAGGCTTCTTGTTCTTCTGTCTTTAGTCCCGTAAGGGAAGCCGTGTGTTGCCTCTCAACTTGTCTTTAAAATCAGCTAAGAGAGCAGAAGTAGGAAGGGTAAACTGAAGGAGTAGTTAAAACAGGCCACGGATGGTAAACATATATGCTCACAGTGTTTAATGTAACCTTTAAGTGAATTAATTTCCAAGCCTGGTGTGGTGGCACACGTCTTTAACCCCAGCACTTGGCGAGCCACCCTGAGACTGCATAGTGATTCCAGGTCAGGCTGGACTAGAGCAAGACCCTACCTCAAAAAACAAAAACAAAAAAAAATCTACACGTGTTAAGAGTGTGACTATCAAATAGTGTTTTTGTTTTTGTTTGGTTTTTTGAGACAGGGTCTTGCTATATAGCCCAGGCAGACCTCTAACTCCTGGTCCTTGGGCCCCCTGCCTCCCAGAACTGAGGTTATAGGTGTATGCCTCCACACCCAGCTCAGATAGTTTGTGTGCAAATGTAGTCGTGTTTGTGGGGGGAAGTGGAAGAACTTGTGCATAAATCATGTTGTAATATTTGGCTACCAAGTTTTTTAACTTTTCTTCTAACTTTGTAAACATCTTTATTTCTTTCTACTTAATGTTTCTAGAAAATCAAACTTGAACTACATCAGCTAAAGCAACGAGTGATGGTAAGAGTCTAACCTGTTTTGAGGCTTGCTTCCAGTTACATCCTAATAGGTGAAGTATCATAAGTACATTTTATATTCTTAAAAAATATTTTTTGCAAGAGAGAGAGAAAAACAGATAGAATGGGTGTACCAAGGCTTCCAGCCACTGCAAATGAACTCCAGATGCATGCACTACTTTGTACATCTGGCTTTATGTGGATACTGGAGAATCAAACTCAGGTCATTAGGTTTTGCAGGCAGGTGCCTTAACCGCTGAGCAATCTCTTCAACCCTACATTGTATATTTTTAAAACTTAATTCTATGTGGAATATGTGTGTAATAGACCAGTGCCTATAAACAGATTCATTAAATCCATTATGTTGCATTTTTTCCTTTCTCTCTCTCTCTCTCTCTCTCTCTCTCTCTCTCTCTCTCTTTCTGTGATGGGTTCTCACTATCGTAACTACAGCTCCCAGTCCTGCCTTTGCCTCCCAAGTGCTAGAATTACAGAATTACACACCCATGCCCCAGCTACCTCATTTTTAAATCAAAATTCTTCTAAAGTAACTTGTGGAAGCCTTAGGTTCTTCCAGAAGAGTGGTACGGAATGGTTACCAGGCTAGAAGATTGTTTGTTTCCTTTAGAAAGGACGTTGATGCTAGAAAAGATTTGTATGAATGGTGTGTGTGTGCATGTGTGTGTGCATGCGCGTGTGTGTGCGCGCGCGTGTGCATGCGGGCACACGTGTGGGTACATGTGTGTGGAGGCCGGAGGTTGATGCAGTGTCTTCCTCAGTCATTCTCCACCTTATTTACTGAGGCAGGTCCCTCCCTTGCACAGGTGATAGGCAGGCTTTGGCTACCTGTCTCTGAAGACTCTGGCCATTCCTTTCCTGGGCTCATGTCCCCAGTGGTCTTGGTTTTGACTCTGGGTCTCTCTCTTTACCCTCCAACCAGGATGAAGTCATCAAAGTTCGGACAGATACCAAACTAGACTTCAATCTAGAAAAGAGCAGAGTAAAAGAATTGGTATGTTCCTTTATCAAAAGTAGATTATGAATTAATTTCTTTTCAGGATAGAATGCTTGGTGAAGTCTTATGCTTATATATAGGTCACAGGTATTAAATATTTACTCATTTATCAAATGTTCATGTCTTTTTAATTATACTTTTGGCTGAAGCCTAAATTTGATGCTTTTAGGAGTAACATTAAAATTGTACTCAAAATGATTGAAATTTTTTGTTTATTTCAGACATAGAATATATGATATGCAAATAGTTATAAAAAATTAAAGTCAATCTTAGTGTGTTTAATCATGAGTTAAGTACCCACAGTTCCTAATTTTATAAAAGTTAGCTGATATCTGACTTGTAACATTAAATTATTATTGCTAAATATTCTACACCTAATTTCAAGGTTAGAGCATTTTTCTATATTTAGTAGATAGGTGTTTTAGTTTCCTCTAGTGGGATTTTGTTTTTGTTTCTTCTGCCGTGCTGGGGATCGAACTCAGAGCCTCACATGTGCTAGGCAAGTGTGATACCACTGAGCTACAAAACACCCCTAGCTGCTACCTCTCTTGATTTTTAACCTATCTGGATATTCACCCATCTCCTTTCTCAGGCTTTCCTCAGATGTGGTAGCATTAGCTAGCTAGCCTCTCTTATTCTTAGCATAGTGAAAGCCAGGGCTTCTGGCACTTTCACTGGCATGAGTTGGACACTGTTCAGAAAAGAGCAGCTGATCATGGGATGGTCAAAGCTGTCCACAGTGTGCCTTTGATCAAAATGTGCTCCAGTGATGCCCAGAGCTAAGGCTGGACCTCGCACAGGAACATTGTTGTATTTAGAATGGCTGTTAGATTGAGGTAGTTGAGTTGAACTTTGTTTTTTTTTTTAATTTATTTATTTATTTGCAGTCAAAGAGAGAGAAACAGAGAAGGTATGAGCATGCTGAGGCCTCTAGCCACTGCAAAACATTAACTCCAGATGCATGCGCCTCCTGGTGCATCCCGCCTACGTGGGTACTGGGGAATCACACCTGGATTGTTAGGCTTTGCTGGCAAGTGCGTTAACCACTGATCTATCTGTCCAGCCCAAAGCTTTGTTATGGAAATGACTATATACCATTACCTATATTTCGAAGCTAGGATACTTCTCAGTCATGGAGGTTGAATCACATAGCATTGCTGAACCATGTCGTGATCACCATACAAAGAGACTCGTGGTTAGGTTTTGCCTGACTTCGCTTGACTTGCAAAGTTTATTATATGCCTGTAACTCACCAGGCTGCAGGACATGGGTGAGAAAATAGACCAAAGCCAGTGAATGTGTGTGACTTACTCTGCTGGCTAAGAAGTTGGTTTTCACAATCTGAAGTACAGGACAGTAGTGCAGCCGATGGCTAATGTTCGCAGAACTTACGTTGATCCTCTTGGTAAAGCTATAATGTTAATTTGAAAATCCAGTTGGGACTGGGGTGTGGCCCGTGTGAGAGCACTCTCCTGGCATGTGCCAGGCCTGGGTCTGATGCCAGCACTGCAACACAAGTTAACTGAATGATGGAAAGCAGGATGCTATAGAAACCGTTGTGCAGTTCCAGAGAGGGAGCCACAGAGGTGTTATTCTAACAATCCAGACAATGTCAAGATGTAGTCTTTCTATTCCCGTCAGGATTGGTTTGTGTGAAGAGAGGAGCTTGAAGGGGTGCCAAGCATCCCTTCCATGGTGCCCTCCGGTGGTGATGTGGTACATAGCGCTTGTCTGCGTTTCCAGCCCTCCCAGCATCTGGGAATGGAGCGGCCTTGTTTTGTGGGCTTGTTTTTACACTCTCTTTCCCCTATAATCCTAGTGGGACATTTTATAACTAGAAATTGTCTAGATACTTTAAGCCATTAACATTTTTCCCTATCACAATATTAACTTATGTCTTGAGAATCTTCATTTAAAAATAAAAAATCTAGCTGGGCATGGTGGCACATGCCTTTAGTCCCAGCACTCAGGAGGCAGAGGTAGCAGGATCACTGTGAGTTCAAGACCACCCTGAAACTACCTAGTGAGTTCCAGGTCAGCCTGGGCTAGAGCGAGACCCTGCCTCGAAAAAAAAAAAATCTTCATTTAAATTACAAGTTGACATTTTCTCAAATCCTGATGCCAACTACTAAGGAGATGTGTCTGATTTGACTTTATGACTTTATAAGACTGTGCCAGATCTTTTCACTGTCATTAATATTCCAGGAAAGACCCCATTAAAATTATTTTTATTTATTTAATACAGAGCGGGGCAGAGAACAAGGCAGAAAAAGAGAGTATAGGTGTGCTAGGGCTTTCTGACACTGTAAACAAACTCCAGATGCATGTGCTACTCTGTGCATCTGGCTTTATGTGGGTGCTGAGGAATCGAACTCTGGCATCAGGCATTACAAGCAAGTGCCTTTAACCTCTGAACCATCTCTCCAACCCAAGAGCCCATTTTAATTCTGTTCATTCCTTCAGTACCACCGGCTTGTGACCAACACACACTGGGTTCTGTAAGTGGTTGTTACTAAAACTGGCATGGTGGCTTAGTGTGTTTCCTGTGTGTATGTTCATTTCACAATAACAACACAATGTCTTATTACAAGATACTATTCTTGGAGCTATTTTTGTCCTAACGTTATGTTAGTCCATCTTTTCTCTGGGCTCAGTGTTGTGCTTACAGTTATCATGGGGTAAGCCCGGTGTGGTGTGCATGCCTTTAAGCCCAGCACTTTGGGAGGCGGAGGTAGGAGGATTGCTGTGAGTTCAAGGGCAGCCTACAGAGTGAGATCTAGGTTGTCCTGGGCTAGAGTGATACTCTACCTCAAAAAAAAAAAAGTAAATAAATAAATAGCTAAATCAATTTTAAAAAGGTGGGGTAGCTCCTAGATTAAATGGGTTCTCCTCCTTTGTACCCCTCCCATGGCCAAAAGGCATGTGGTCAGCACCTTCTAAATGCTGTTCTCATAGTGGATAGGACCCAGAGATAATCCCAGCCAAGAGACAGAAGAGGAAGCCTGCCGAGAGAAACGGCAGTTGACAAGGGAGTGCACACCTCAGCCGTGGGGAAGCCTCCAGTGAGGTCAGGAGGAGGCGGGCAGGCTGCTCTGTCTTGGGGCAGTGATCTGGTCTTACGCATTCTAGGACGTCCTGGGACCAGAGTATTTAAGGCGCCAGGAGAGAAGAAAGGAGCCAACCAAAACCTTACCGTGTTGCATGTTTGTTTCAGTATTCACTGAATGAAAGGAAGCTGCTGGAACTGAGGACAGAAATAGTAGCACTGGTAAGAGACGAGATTGGCTTGTCGGCCGTTTCCTTCATCTCTGCTTCTTCCCTCGTGTGGTTGGCTTGTCGTACTGATGTGTTGCAGGGAGCTCTGCAGTTTAGTGCTGTGTGGTTTCACTGGGGTAAAGTGCACATGCAAGTACACTTTTATGTGTGTAGTTCACGTCACGTGTTTTGCAGAATTGAAACTGTCTCTTAAACCTTTGCTTCCCCAGTTCCTCCTGCCACAGCCCCTGGCACCCTCCTTTCTTCTTCTGGGTGAACTTGACTCTCTAGACCGTGGCATTATTGTTTTGTTTCCTCTGGCTGACTGACTTCACTTATCACACTGTCCTCAAGCTCGTCCACATTGGGACAGAGCATCTTCCCGCTGTGTGATGACCACACTTTGCTTCTTCTCTGTCGATGCACACTTGGGTGGCTGCGGTGAACGTGGGTGTGCAGATGACCATGGGAGTCCCTGCCTTCACGTCTTTGGGGATAATACCCAGAAGTTGAGTGCCAAGTTGAATGAGTTCAGATCTCAGTTATAACAAGTAGTAATAAGGAAAGGAGATGTCTTCTGCTTTGAACTTGTGGCATGCACTGCTCGGTCACTGCCCAGGCCGGGCCGCAGCTCAGCAGTAGGACAAGTTTAGCTTGTTCAAGGTCCCCTGGGGTTTTGGTACTGGGACTGATGATGATGGAGAAAAGCATCTGTGCTCTGGTACCCAGGACTTCTGAAAGGACAGGAGGCTGCTGTGATATATTCAGATATTCCTCTGGAAGAGTCCTCTACTTGTGAGGGCATGAATTCCTCATGACTTGTCTGAATTGGTATGCTTGAGAAACTACTTATTCTAGGATTTTTTTAGTGAAACTTTTTCAGTTTTTAATGCATTAACATATCAGCTTAGTTCAATGCAATTAGGTGTTAATTGGCAGTTTGTTAACTGTCTTATATTTGGAGAGGGACACAATTTGTTCCCTGGTAATCACGCCTTAGATTCATAGAACATTTAATGTTTGACCTGTGAAAGAGGAAAGCGTCTAAAAAGGTGACCTGAAATGGGACAAGACAAGCCCTGCTGCTGTTAGTCACCGAGGGCTACAGTCATTTCTCGAAGAATGTGGGAGATGAGTGTGCCCTGCCTGGGGCTTGAGAAGGCAAGACTTCACCTCCATGGGAGCAGCTGACCTCACATGGATTATCATACTCGATTCTCTAAGCAGCTCTTGGGAAGGCCGAAAGAAACTTGAGGCATGAGCTATTAATGGTCCTGAGCACTACAGATGGAGACTAAGCCCAGGCTCTGGGTGCCGGCCTGCTGGGAAGGAGCTCTGGGATCAGCAGGCCTGGAGGGGACCTGCACACTGCACACGCTAATGCTCTCAACCTCTGTTTTAAAAGCATGCACAGCAAGACCGGGCCCTGACCCAGACCGACAGGAAAATAGAAACTGAGGTTGCTGGCCTCAAAACCATGCTGGAGGCGCACAAGCTTGACACCATCAAATACTTAGCAGGTAGGATGCTCGATATCTACGTGTTAAGACAACCTGGAAAGAAAATTATGACATGCGCAAAATCCATTTCTCATGCTTTAACGTGGTTTTTTAAACTTTATTTTTATTACTTTGATTCTTCTTGAGGTGTTCTTAACTGGTAGCTGACCCGCCCCTGACTTACAGTCAGCCCTTGGTGACCTATTGTAATATCCAACTGGTTGTGAAGAGAATGGACATCCCTTCCAGGAACTTAACAGCCCTAATACTTCTCTTAATTGTCTCCCTTGCAGGGTCTGTGTTTACGTGCCTGACAGTAGCTCTGGGATTTTATCGCCTGTGGATATAATAAAGTGTCTATTTAAGGAAATTTCCATTGTTTTGCCTTGAGTACCAGATTGTTGGCCTCCCCCTTTTTTTCTTGTTTCAAATTTTGATCCTGATTTGACTTAATACATATTCATATCTGTGCAAATTATGGGTACATGACCAACATAAAGAAATCTGGAATTCCATAACGGATCCTTGGGCCTTACCTGTGTCATTGGCTTTGTGGGGAGTGCTGTGGACTGCGCATTCAGGACTCCGCCCAGCTGAACCAGTGGACTTGGTCTATCCTGTGGTGTGTGCCAAAAGGAATCAGTCCTACACTCTTAAGTACCTCATTGCCTTGAGGATGTGGGAGCCTCTGTATAAGTGGAGAACCATGGAAGTGCTGCCCAGAGCAACGCTCCTCTGCCTGCTGACCAGGCCTCTCACTCCAGCCAGCGTGCCTTCAGGGCTCTTCAAGCTCTGTGGTCCTAATACCATGGAAGTGCTGCCCAGAGCACCAATGCTCTGCCTGCCCACCAGGCCCCTCACCCCAGCTGCTTTCCCGTGCCTGCCTGGCTTCAGCCGCCCTAAAGTGCCTCGTCTTCAAGCTCAAGGTCCTGGTACCATGGTGGTGAGCACTGTCAGCAAGCCTTCTAGCCAGAGAGCCTGGCTGCCTGCAGCAGGGGTTCTTACTGCTTGCACTCACTTTCGGGTTCCTGGTTTGGAGTGTGGAGATTTTGCTTATTTTGTTTCTGTGAGATAAAATTTTTCTGTGTGGTCTAGGCTGGACTCATACAGCCCTCCTGCCTCGGCCTCGAAATAATGAGGTTACGGATGTGTGCCACCACACCCGGCCCCCTGTACTTAGAATAATAGATTTCCCTTCCTTCCTTCCCTCCCTTCCTTTGTTCCTTCTTTCCTTCCTTCCTTCCCTCCCCCTTCTCTCCCTCCTGATTCCAAAACTGTAATAATACTGTACTGTGTGCCATGCCTGTCTTTTGTCTTCATTTATTTTCTATACAAGGGAAGCACTCAGCTTGCCTCCATAGGACATCCAGATAGCGTGCACTCTTGCTATAAAAAGGCATGTGTTGCCAGTGAGCACACCTTCGCCTTTACCTGCTTAGCTAGTGGATGCTAAATGAGAGCTCTTATGCCCTGCACTGACCTCCTCTCAATGGACTCATGACATCCCCATGCCTCCCCTACCACTCCAGAAAACAAATCCTGGACACAGCTAGGGGTGTTTTGGTGACGTACATCCTCATCTTATTTAAATGACTGATATGTGGACCAGTGTAAGCATTTGGGAGGCAGTGACCCCGATCGGACCTTTCCTGGCTTTCTAACACACACACACACACACACACACACACACACACACACACACACACACACACAATCTGGAACAGTGAAGAAACCATATGAGACTTCTTGATCAGACTGTCAGAATGAATCACACATTTTCACTTCGACCACATTGGTAAAAAATAAGTTACCTTTTGTCATTTGGATATAATTTCTATTTTAGAAATTCAGAAGTCATTGCCTTTTTAGAAAACATTTGCATAAACTTAAGTTTCTGAACTTAATAGGTAAATCCAGTACTTGTTTGCCAGTGAGAACAGTTTCAAAATAGAATAACCTTCCTTTTCAAGGAAACTAGAAATGTCTTAATCACTTGAAATAGTTTATTGATTGATTCGTCCTTTTCAAAGAGGAGACGCTAGACAAAACTACCCATCCTGGAGTCGCCTTCCACACTGATGGTGATGGCATCTGGGAATGGCCTTTTAGGCAGGCCACGCATATAAAGGATTTTGCATCAATGCAGCTTTGTAGAAAGGCTTGGCCCTCTTGACACAGGTCACACCTCCAACATGCTGATCCCAAGAGGAAAAGATACCGTCTGCTCCACAGTGAGCTTACCTGGGATGGGTCCTTAGATCCTGATCAGGCAGCTCAATGCAGATGTTCTTGCATCTGCTGAAAGCACTGCCACCCCCTCCTGATGGCAGTGAGCTGTCATCCTGTCCCTTTGCTTGGCCCTTGACTTTGCTGTAGAGTTCTTGTAGTGCATTGACCTCGGGGTGGCATGTTGAGCTGCAGTGTAGAAGGGTTCAGGATTGTGTTCCCCTTATTTCATCAAATGTACTTATTTGGAAAGCATTGAGGCAAAAATATATGTGTCCCTCCCACTGCTGGCTGGGACAAGTGTGAAGGGGGACATGGTGCTGTAAGCCTGAGCTCCTGGCTGATGACATCCAGAGCACCTTAGGAAGGAAGGTGCCTGGCAAAAACTTCCAGGTAGCAACCGCTGCTCCCAGAAGTTAACTGTAGCTAGATTGGGTGGGAGGGGTTAGGGTTAAGGTCAAAGGGACAGAGGCGGGGGGTTTCCTTTTCATGTACCCATCACTCTTATTCTGAGGAGTCCACTAATTTCCTACTGTGTTCTCTCCCCTCTCCTGTCCCCCATTTTTTGGTACTTTGGGATCAACCATGAGCCTTGTACATAGCACTCCCATCACTGAGCTGCATCCCAGCCTCCAGAGTGCTGAGATTATTTACAGACATTTTCATCATACCTCCCCCCCCCCAGTCTTTTTTTAAAGACTCCGAATTCTAGTTTCCCTGCTTTGTTATTAAGCAAAACTCATTTGGGGGGGTGTTTCTTTCCTGGAGACACTCATGTTGATTTCTGTATTGGTTTCATTCTACCAGGTGGCTTTTTAGCTTAATAGCTACAAATTTTTAAAAAATCCATTTTTTCCCTCAAGCACCTCAGTTGGGAAGTCACAAGTTCAAGAAGAAAGGCTTGACTCAAAACAGACATCTTGCTGAGTTCTGCCCCTGAGCACTTTCAGAGCCCAGAACCTTACTGGTCTGTGTGCCCAACTGCTTCTGTCTAGGGCTCTGCAGGGATGGCAGTTTCTTCCCTCTGGTTGGTAGGTCCACCTCCTAGTCCTGCCTGCTGATGACTGGTCATGTCCACTGCTTGTGCTAAGAAGGGCCCTTCTAGAAACTTTGGTGATAAAATTTGTTACAGTTTTTATGGCAGTAAAGCAAAAATGTGTGAACCAGAAGTAACTTATTATGTATGTAAGCTATTTGAGAATGTTTTGCCTTATTGGAATTTTATTCAGAAAATATTTATCTTTTTACAGATTTATACTTAACATTCCTTTGATTACAATCAAATCATTTCTTAACCCTTTTAGTACATAAGCAAATATTTGATATTTTATCATCCTCCAAGAGTGAACATATTTTATTATGTAAAATAAAATATTTAATTTTATGTAACTAGTATTCTTTTCTGATGGTTCAAATTGAACATGAAAAACTAGAATAATTCCTGGAACAACTGTATTTAAACTTAATTCTACTTAGCTGTAAAATGATAACATTGTACTACCACACTTGAATTATGAGTAAATCTAATACCTAAAAATTTGGATTTACATAGAAAATACATTTGAAAGTGATTATCTGGTTTGCAAAAATAAATTTTTATTATTCAAAAGAATTATTTAGTGTGTGAGTGTGAACATTTTAACTACTTGTTTGAAGAAAAATGGTGGGCCAATGCGCAGGCCTTTATCAACAGCTAGAAGGGTTCAGTTCTCAACTCATGGAACCCCAAATCCAGCCAGCCTGAGAAAAGAAGAATCCCGGGGCCTGCAGAGCCAGAGTTCAGGGAAGACGCACCTCACCTTGTCCAGGTGAGCGGACAGCATCTCAGACCTGCTTCTGTGCATGAAGCCTTCTCTGCGGCCACAGGAACACTTCGTCACAGTGACCAGGGGCTCCCCTTGGAGAAAGCAGGGGAGTGAGGCTCCAAGTTCACAGCTCCCTGTGGGTGCTCCCGATGGCCTTGTGGAGTAAATGCCCACCTCAGAAACAGCTCTCCTGAGGCAGGCTCATGAACACAGGAATGGCTGCCTCACAGGACACCGGGAGGTGGGGACATGAAATGCACATTTCATTTCCTCCAGCCTGAATCTTTTTAGCCAAGTCAGGGGGTTGGAATAGGCTCTGCAGGTGTGTGGAGGTTACAGGGTTATGGCTGTCATCCTGGCTCTTGGGAGACCAGCCTGGGCTACTTAGTGAGTTACACGGCAGCTTATGTTACTGAGAACCTGTCTCAAAGCAAAATGAGAGAAAAGAGAGAAGAAAGTAACCAGACAAAGGCAAGCAGCAGTTTCTCATAGCGGATGAGGTAAGCAAAGGCCCTGAGGCATTTGCAGACTCAACCCTCAATGCTCAAAACACAGTGTCCACTCTTAGATTTTAGTTATCACGTTCACATCTGCAGCACGTGAACAAATTAAAACCTTTGCTGTGGGCTGGAGAGATGATCGTCTCAGTGGTTGAAGGCATTTGCTTACAAAACTGATGGCCTGGGTTCAGTTCCCAGATGCAGAGTGGTGCACATGTCTGGAATTGAAGGCCAGGCCCGGTGCGCTCATTTCCTCTCTCATTCTCTGTCTCCACTTGCAAACAAAACAACAAACCTTTGGTTCGGGCCTTCCATTTTCCAGAAGCAAGAAAATTGTTTGAAAGGAAGGCATCTTCTAGGAACAGATCCCCGTCTGGAAGCCAACCTGTGGGATTCCAGTCATGTGTTCACCCTGCAGGTGCCACAGAGTCCCAGGATCACAGGCTGGACTGGAAAATGCCAGCCCAAGGGTCCAAGCGTAGGTGGGCATCGTTCACTCAGCTCAGTGGGTTTCTGGTTCTCTTTAGGCATCACGAATATGCAGGCAACCATTTTTAGGCTAACACTTAAAGACAGAGTTGAAGTCTGTAGACCTTAACCCTTCCTTTTGCTTGATCGTTTGTTACATTCATGCGTAGAGTGTAGTGTGTAGTGTGGGGTTGATACACATGCCTGTACAGATGCACACGCTGTGTGCACATGGCAAGACCACATGTGTCCTTGAGATGACCATTCAGTCAGAGAGTGCCAGTGATTCTCTGATCTGCAGCCCACCTGCAGGACCGGGGTTACAGATGTGCAGGGTCTCTCATCCACCTTTTACATGGATTCTGGGCATTGAACGTGGGCAGTGTCAGCAAATGCTCTTACCTGATGAGTCATTTCCCCAGCCCCCAATCTTTTTGTTTTTAATATATATTTGGGTTTTTTTTTCAAGGTAGAGTCTTGCTATAGCCCAGGCTGATCTGGAACTCACTCTATAGTCAGTCCCTGTTTGGCCTCAAACTCAAAGCAATCCTCCTACCTCAGCCTCCTGGAAGCCGGGATTAAAGGCATGGATAATATTTTTATTTATTTGCAAGCAGCGAGCGAGAGAGAGAGAATGGGCATGCCTCTTTACATACATACCTCTTGCATGTAAACAAACTGCAAATGTATATGCGCCACTTTGTGTATCTGGCTTTATGTGGGTACTGGGGAACTGAACCTGGGCTGGCAGGCTTTGCAAGCAAGTACTCAGCCATGCCCACAGCTTCTGCTTTTCTGATATGTCATTAGACCCTAATCCATCTTTCATTATTCTGAACCTTAAAGCCTGGGAAGCTGTGGGCAGTCACAGGCTCAGCTCAGGGTGTCATCTCTGCTGCCAGAACACTCTCCCACTTAGCCACCTCAGGCTGCCATCCCTTTCCTCTTGATGTCTGTTTTCTTCTTCTTTCTTTTTCTTTTTGATGTGCGTGCGTGCGTGTTTCAAGGTAGGGTCTCAGGCTGACCTCGAATTCATTCTGCAGTCCCAGGCTGGCCTTGAACTCACAGCATTCCTCCTACCTCTGCCTCCCAAGTGCTGGGATTAAACAGCCTCCTCTTGATGTCTTATTCTTGCTGCACCCTCACCTAGCAGAGAGACAGGGGCTCTAATCTCATCTGGAGAGATCCACTCTCGAGACCTGAGTATATCACCAAAGTGCCACCTCCTGGTCCCATCACATTAGGGACTTGGGTTTCACATGAATTTGGAGAGGATACAAATACTTTAATTCTCCCATTTCTAAAGCAGTAACTGTGCTGATGACGGTGGGGACAGTCATTGCATTCTGGGCACAGTTATGGTGGCTCTTCATGCTCATCTCATCACACCCCTGTAAATAAGTATGAGAATGATTTCAGAGTTTCCGGTGGAAACGCCAAGGTATAAAGAAAATCAGCAACGTGCTCCCAAAGCTCGGACAAGAGGTGACTCTGGGTTCAAACCCAAGCATTCTCACTCCAGATAATAGATGATACTCCGCCTGGCTGGTTGCGCTCAGTAAAAATCAAATGAAGTCAAACATGAAAATGTTTTGTAAACAATAAAAGCCAGCATGTGCATAGAAACCATTATGTAGTCTGTGTGTGATTGTTGGAATCATTTACTAGTCCTATTTGCACAACTACCCAGACAGATGTATTTCCCTTGACATGCTTCCTAGCAACCACCCAGACCACCCAGACAGACAAGTGGATGGAGAAAGAGGAAGTGCCCTGCAAAGAACATTCTCTGACCAGCTAGCGTACAGTGTAATAATCAGTACTGGCAGAATCAGGGAATCTGATGAAATACCCATAAGCTCTTGAGTACTGGTCTGCATTAACCCCTATACAGCTCCCAAGGTGGTTGGGACTGTCCATATCTTTCTTCCCTTTCTTTCTTTCTTTCTTCTTTCTTTTCTTTCTTTCTTCCTTTCTCTCCTCCTTTCTTTCTCTTTCTCTTTCTTTCTTTCTTTCTTCCTTTCTTTCTTCCTTCCTTCCTTTCTTTCTTTCTTCCTTCCTTCCTTCCTTCCTTCCTTCCTTCCTTCCTTTCTTTCTTTCTTTCTTTCTTTCTTTCTTTCTTTCTTTCTTTCTTTCTTTCTTTCTTTCTTTCTTTCTTTCTTTCTTTCTTTCTTTCTTTCTTTCTTTCCTTCTTTGCAAGGAAACAGAGAGAGAGAATGGGTGCACCAGGGCCTCTAGACACTGCAAATAAACTCTAGTCACATGTACCACTTGGTGCATCTGGCTTTACATGGGTTTCAGGGGAATTGAACCAGAGTTGTTAGGCTCTGCAGACAAGTGCCTTAACCACTGAGCCATCTATCCAAATCTGAGAATGTCCATATTTTTACTTGGGAGTTTTTATGTAAAGGAATTGATATTGACATGGAGCCCTCTGTTCAGGCCTTAAGTTGACAAATTCCTGCTGTTTAAGTCAAAGCACTGTTTTTTGTTTGTTTGTTTTGGGTTTTTTTTTTGCAGGTGCATGTGTATAGTAGGAGTGGTGTGTGTGTGTGTGTGTGTGTGTGTGTGTGTGTGTGTGTGGTATATGCACACGTGTGTGTTCAGATGCAGTGCCCTGCACACATACAAAGGCCAAAGGAGAGTGTTGGATGTCCCCCTTCACTGCCTGTCCCTTTTTCCTTGGGTTGGAGTCTCTTCACTGATTTTGGAGCTTGTCATGTTGGTGAGCCCCAGGCTCTGCTCCCCACAGGACTGGAGTTACAGACAAGTGTGGCCAAGTTCAGCTATTTATGTGGGTTCTAAGGAATCAAACTCAGCAGTCTCTGGCCCCCTCGGGCTCTCTTGCATGTGGAGGAAGCTCTATTAACTGCTGAGCCATCTCTCCAGCCCACCCACCCCCAAGCTCATCTTTTGTGACGTCATTGTTCACTGGGATATGTCATCCTTAACCATCTGTTTCGGTCAGCTTTCTAGATGCTGCACAGAAAGAACCCAAACAAAAGCGGCTTGTGGAGGAATGGGTTTATTTGTCTTATGGACTCGAGGGGAGACTCCATCCTTGCAGGGAAAACGATGGCATGAGCAGAGGGTGGACATCATCTCTGCCACAGCACTGCAAACAGCGGCAGGAAGTTGTGCCAAATACTGGCAAGGGGGAGCTGGCTTATAACCCCCTAAGCCCACCCCCAACAATATCACTCTAGCGAGGTTGTAATTCCCTAACTGCCGTCAGCTGAGGATTGATTACCTAGAACACATTCATCTGTTTGTGGGGGACACCTGGATCAAACCATGACACCATCCAAGAGGGACATCTGTAGCACTTCGTAAAAAATAAAATCCAGCAGCTTTTCCAAACTTTCCTCAAAAGTTGGGCTAGCTGAATCCTGATCAGGCCCTTAGGAGTCGCATGTCACATTCAACTTCTGTTTGATTTATATAAGACCCTTTCTCCCCAGGTCTCAGCATCCCTCTGAGGCTACAGGAACAATGTGTCCCAAATCTTCCCAGGTAAAACAGGATCTCACCTCTTACAGTGGCTAGAGGCCCTGGTGTACCAATTCTGAACCTTTCTCTCTCACAAAAAAATAAATTTTTTTTAAAAGTTAAACAGAATCATGGGCATGCTTGCAGGAACACACCATCTGTCTGTCAACCCCAACATGTCTCAAAAAATAATATATATTTGCCTATTCTAATAGCGTGGGGGACGGGGTCATGTGTTAAAGTGTGTCATGAGAGTAGAAAAGCTATGGATACAGGAAGTAGACTGAGAGTTTTCTAGGACTGAGGGACTTCCAGAGAAATGGGGAGTGGTCGCTAATGGCACGGGGTTTGTTTTAAGGTGATGGGACTTCTAACGTGGATTACAGTGATAGTTGTACAACTCAACGAATAACTAAAAACCGTAAAACTGCGCATTGGGGGAAGTGGTTGATTCAGGGTGTCATGTAGCTCAGGTGGCCTTGAACTTGCTTTGTAGCTGAGGATGACCTTGAACTCCTGATTCTCCTGCCTCCACATCCCAAGTGCTGGGATTACAGGCTTGTAATCCAAAATACCCAGTCAAATTTAATATTTTATTTTATTTTTTAAAATATTTTATTTATTCATTTTCAAGGAGAGGGAGAGAGAGAGAGAGTCTGGTTTATGTGGGTCCTGGGGAATTGAACCCCAGGGCCTTAGGCACTGGAGGCAAGTGCCTTAACCGCTGAGCCATCTCTCCAGCCCCAAATTTCATACTTTAAATGGACAAGTTGTGTGTTGATTTTATCTCAAAAAAGCTGACATTAAAAAACAACTTCAGAAAAATAAAAACTTCAGGCTGGGCATGATGGTGAATGCCTTTAATCCCAGCACTCAGGAGGCAGAGGTAGGAGGACTTCTGTGAGTTCAAGGCCAGCCTGGGACTACAGAGTGAATTCTGGGTCAGCCTGGGCTTGAGTGAGACCCACGTCAAAAACAAAACAAACTAAAACTCCTCCGGGGGTTGAGAGGTAGCTCAGCAGGTAAGAGCACTTGCTGTGCAAACATGAACACCTCAGTTCAGTCCCAGCACCCACATAAAAAGCCAGACATGACTGTGTGCCTGTAACCCCTGAGGGTGGTCAAGACGAGGACCGTTGAGGCTCATGGTCAGCCTGTCTAACCAGGAAAGGGGAGCTCTGGTTCAGTGAAAGACCGCCTCAGGGAAAGGGACAGCAGAGCACTAGAGGAGTCAGATGACGTCTTCCTCTGGACTTCTCACACATGTGCACAAACACGTGTCTGCACACACATGTGCAGACACTACACACACATGCTATATACAGACACACCAAAAATACCAGAAAGCATTCCATTTCTTTAGCAAGAGAGAGTGTGCTAAGGAACCTCAGGAACTGTCTGTCGGTTGGTCTGTCTGTCTGTCTGTCTGCTCCGTTCTACACCTTTCCTGCTCAGGTGAAGAACCCAGGCTGGCAATGCTGTGCTTGAGTGAACAGATCCCACAGCCGGCTGCTGGAGGACCCAGCCTGGAGCCTAAATATGTCCCCTCATTAAGTCCCACACAGGCCACTCAATTCCTGATGGCTCTCCCTAAGTAGACAGTGCTCTGTGCTCTGGTGGCTGTTAAACCACAAAATTACACCCCCCCTTTTTTTGGAGGGGAGCTAGAGATAGGATCTCACTCCCTGGCTCAAGCTAACTTCAAACAAACCGTCCTCCTGACTCAGCTGCCTAGTACTGAGATAGATTACAGATGAGCACCAGCTTTCTGGCTACTAAAGTATCTTTTGTTACAGTTCCATTAAAACTAAATTAAATCTGTTTAAAGTGTTTGATGAGGGCACAACTGGTCACTTATGAGTCTGTCTCCCCAGATGCCCATAGGGATCCCAGGACCAGGGGTCCTGATGTGAGCATTACATCATGGGGCTCACAGGGGCCACCCATGCAGACTATGGGAGGCCTTTTCTAAGGAGCAAGTCTTCGTGGGACCAGCAGAGAGCACCAGGGATGAAGCCTGGATTCAGGGCAGGAAGTCCTGAGTTAGCTACCTAGAGAGCCCAGGCCACCCACACCAGGACAAAGGCCAGAGGTAAGCAAGCCCCTGCTGGTCCCCCAAACTCAAAACTGACCGAGGTAGGCAAGCCAAAAGACCCTTGGTTCTCCCCAGCTGGCATGTGACCTTCTGGTGTGGGGGAGCTGAAAAGAGGGGTGATGGAGACCCAAAGCCCAGACTGAAAGCAGAGAGGGTGGAGAGCAGAGGGCAGGAGTACCACTACAGCCTTTAAATGCCTCATCTGGAAATCTATTTTAAAGGAGGGGGTGGTCTAATGGGCCTTCTCAGCTGGCTACTCTGACCCTAACGTCTTCAGGCGCACACAGGAAGAGGCCCATCACATCCATGAACTAAAAAAAAAAAAAAAAAAGGTTGGGACTGAGGAGATGGCTCAGAGCTTGAGAGTGCTTGCTGAGCTAGCAGTGAGAACCCAAGACTGCCTGAGTTTGATTCCCCAGCACCCACAGAAACAGCTGGGCTCGGCCATCTATGTCTGTAACCCCAGTCCTGCAGGGGGCAGAGACCAGAGAAAAAGTGGGGCTTGCTGGTTGAACTCTGGGTAGAGTGAGAGACCTCATCTCAAGGAACCAAAAGAGGAGATGGTGTGATGTGGTAGTTTGAATGTATGTCCCCAGTAGACTCAGGGGTTTTATTAAAACTTGGATTTCTAGCTGCCTGGCTGGAAGATGTGTCACTAGAGGTGTTTCCTGGGGTCCAGCCCTAAGGTGCATTTGGGGGTGGATCTGATTCGAACCTAAAGGTATGCAGAGCAGTGAGCTCTGCCTGGGTCCCTGCTGTTTGGCTGTCAGTATTGTGCTTGCTTATGGTGCTGGCTGCTTGGTGGTGTCTTTCTGCTTGGATCGATGAACAGATAGAACTTGGATCTGTAAGCTTCAAATAAATCCCTTCCTCCCATAACCCATCTGGTTTAGAAGCTCATCCCAGCAACTTGGAGCTGTCTCCAGCATTTGACATTCTCCTCTGGCCTCCACATGTGTACACACAGGGCACATGCATCTGCACACACACAAACACACAAACACACACACACCACATCACACATACTCTACACACTAACACACACATCAATTTAAAAAACATACACTCACACACAGCACAGGACTATAATCCCATCACTCAGGAGGCTGAGGTAGGAGGATCACTGTGAATTAGAGATTAGCCTGGGCTACCTAGCTGTTACAAATTGACTATCCTGGGGTCATTTTGTTACCCAAATTGAAATCATATGTATGCTGGTTTTCATAATATATAATATATATTATAGGTTATAGTCTTCTATCCCCTCTCCCCCATCCCTCTTATCCCTCTTTCCCTGAGGGCCCTCCTCAGTAGTTATTTGTGTCCACTGTAGGGTAATAAGGGCCTCTGTCAGTGGCAGGGTAGGGGAGTTATGCCTCAAGGTATTTCTCCCCACCAGTGGCTCTCACAATCTCCAGGCCTCCTCTTTCCCAACAGTTCTGAACCTTGGTTTGTGTTAGTGTTGAGTTCTCTGTAGCCTCTGTTACAATGTGTTTTGGTTCCCATCCCTTTCTGTTGCTATTTCCCTGGAGGTGGTTGTCAGGCTGGCATTGGGAGCAACACTAATGTGACTGCCTCCTCTGTAGATTCTTCTGGACCCTGGTAAATGTGGTGGAGGTTTGGGCTCCTGGGGGTTGGCAGCATGCATGAACATGGGGGTACTGCAGGTGCTGACCCTCTAGTGCTGGAGCTTCCGCAAAGGCCTCAGGTGGCAGGACCCTGAGCTCTGGAATAGGCCCACCAAGTCAGGATTCCCCCACTTGCTCTGCACTGCTGCCATGGAAGCTCCCAGGTTCTTAGGTATCAGACTTTCTTATCCCAACAGAGCAATGTTACAGCTCCTGGGCCTGGGGCATCAGAGGGTCTTCCAGCATCCAAGGGCTGCAGTTTCTCTACTCTGGCTCTTTCTGGCATTCTGGCCTTTGGGTGACAGGCAGCTGGCCACCTTGCTGCATTTCTGCCCTGCCACCTGATCACTTCTGCTCTGCCTGGTTCTTCGGGCTCCACCCACACTACCAAAAGTAGACAGGAAAGAGCACTTCAGAAGAGTCTTTCATTGGCCTGATGTTACAACACCATAGCCGGCAGTACAAGAGGGTGTCTCCCAGTCAACTCAGCACGGGAACCAAATAACCTGCTTACACAACCAGAGGAGGGTGTTGGCACCACCCACAGCATTGCTGTCCTCCTGGGCCAGGCCACCAGAGGAAGTGCTCCTTTGGCCTAGGTGGAAAATGGTTGCAGGGTAACCTAGAGTTCACCAGGGCCTGTGACAGCAAAAGCCTAGACGAGCTGTTTGCAACAGCTCTGGCTAAGGCTGCACCTCACGTGCCACAGGCATCAGCCATAATCAATGTGGACTTGGTTCAAAGTGCCTGTGGAGTTTCCCAAAGCACACATGGAGGTTCTCTTTCTGAACCCAAAGCCCACTGATTTAACTAGATTAGCTACCCAGAAAATCCTGGAGATACTCCTTCCTCCCCCTTTATAGCCACACACCAATGACCTGGCTTTTTTGGGGGTTGGAAGGTTCGAGGTAGGGTCTCCCTCTAACCCAGGCTAACCTGGAATTCACTCTGTAGTCTCAGGCTGGCCTCAAACTCACAATGATCCCCTATCTCTGCCTCATAAGGGCTGGGATTAAAGGCCTGTGCCACCACACCTGGCTGTTTTTTTTAAAGTTATTTTTAAATTATTTTATTTATTTGCAAGGAGAGAGAGAGGATAGGCATGCTGGACCTCTAGCCTCTGCAAACGAACTCCAGATGCATGTGCCACTTTGTGCATCTGCCTTTACATGAGTATTGGAGAATCGAACCCAGGTTGTTGGGCTTTGCAGGCAGCACCTTAACCACTGAGCCATGTCTCCAACCCATGACCTGGCTTTTACGTGGTTGCTGGAGATCTGAACTCAGGTCTTTGTGCTTGTCATCAAGTTCTTTACCTGTTAAGCCATCTCCCCGACCCCGGCCCTTATTTTTAAACTCTGGGTGATGGTCAAGGAGACTTGTCACCTCCTGGTTTGCCTTGTTTCTCTAAAGCCTGTGCACTTTTCCTTCACTGCAGTCACCCTGGCATCTGGGATGTCCCTTCAGATTAAAAATCAGAATTAGCGCCACTGCTCTGAGGGGCCCCTGGAGGAGGCGTGGGAGAAAGCTGACCTGACATGCAGATAGCGGTGCAGCAAACACGAGCTCAAGGCTCCCTCAGAGGTGGTCGTCCTCTGGGGGCTTATCAGCAAGACATCCATGCTTCTGCATGTGTCTGCTGAGCACGATCTGTCTGCATTAACAGGAGTCTGCTGGACTTTTCCTTTTGAGGTTATGAACTGTCCTTGGAGTAGGGTGGCATGGGTGGCTACAGTTTATGGATCATTCTGCCTCTGCCTCAGAGGAACATGGGATTTATACTCTCCTGATACAGGCTTTACGTTTAGGAGAGAGGAGAGGATAACTGTGTCATTTGCATTAAGAGGAGCTCTGAATAGAACTCGGCAGGAATCATTGGCCCTGCGTCATGGTTTGATCCAGGTGTCCCCCACAAACAAATGAATGTGTTCTGATAGATTGATCCTCAGCTGATGGCAGTTTGGGTTTTACAACATCGCTGGAGCTGTGTTGTTGGGGGCGGGCTTATGGGGGTTATAAGCCAGCTTCCCCTTTCCAGTGTTTGGCACACCTTCCTGCTGCTTTCCAGTGTTGTGGCGGAGGTGATGTCCACCCTTCTGCTCATGCCATCATTTCCCCTGCCAAGATGGAGTCTCCCCTCTAGTCCGTAAGCCAAATAAACCCATTCCTCCACAAGCCGCTTTTGTTTGGATTCTTTCTGTGCAGCAACTAGAAAGCTGACCTCAACACCCTGTGTACATTCACCATCTTCTGGGGAAATTTTTCTTTATTCAAAGGTATCACTTCTTCTGTCTGATGCCCACTGCCTTCATGTCTTCTCAGAACCCCACTTCACTAAAAATGCAAACCCGGAACTGGGGAGATGGCTCGGCAGTTAAAGGTGCTGGCTTGCAAAGCCTGCTTGGCCAGGTTCGATCGCCCAGACCCTTGTAAAGCCAGATGCACAAAGTGACACACAAAGTTCATTTGCAGCAGCAAGAGGTCCTGGCACGTCCTAGTCTCATCTCTCTTTCTTTTGCAAATAAATAAATAATATATAGTTTTTAAAAGAATGCAAACCCTTCTCTCAGGAAGGGAGCAAACCTTACCATTTACGACTTCATCCTGAAGGTGGGTTTTGGCCACCCAGACCTGGATTCAAATCCCAGCATTCCCACTTCCTGGCTATCTAAACCAGTGCAAACTAGTTCATCTCTGTGAGAAATAGAGAGTGTAGTGCTCACTGTGTCTGGAGGCGTGCTTTTGGCTTCAAGTAATTAAAGTGCTGACTTAAATGGATTTAACCAACAAGGGAAATTTTTGACCCCAACTCATCAGAAAGTCAAAGGTGGGACAGGCTGACTGAATTCAGGTATGAGGACTCGGGTTCTTTCTGAACCTCATCCTCAGCATCTTCAGTAGGTCTCTTCACAGATGGAAACCCTGCCTCAGACAGAAGGCCATTCCCTCAACCACAACCAACCATCAACACCAAGGAATGCTATGTGCTTTTTGGCTTGGGCCTGGGTGCCTGAGTCACTAGCAGGGAAAGATTGACTTAGCATAACAGGTAAGAGACCAGCGAGTCTCAGGCTTGAGCATGTGCCTGAACCCCTGAAGGAATTATTAAACATGAATGAGGCCCATGCCTTTAATCCCAGCAGAGGTAGGAGGATCATTGCTGTGAGTTCGAGTCCAGCCTGGGGACGACAGAGTAAATTCCAGGTTAGCATGGACTAGAGTGAGTGAGACCCAATCTCAAAAAAAAAAAATAATAAATAAATAAATGAAAAAAATGAGGGCCTCCACTCCACTCCAGAGTGGGACTCAGTGGGTCCAGGGAAGAGTCGAGTCACGTGGATATCAAGGCAACCCAGGGATGTCAGCTAGCTCCTAATCAGGGTCAGTCCTAACCTACCGTGAATTTCCTGTAATGCTCAGTGAGGGAGGGGCGAGATGAGACTGGGAAGTTAACTGTAAGATTCCAGTTCTTGCAAAGCGAATCTGCCCTTGGGAAAGCCACATAGCATCACTTCAGCCCCCTTCTAGGCTTACAGGTAAGTCTCCGGCCAGCCAGGATTCCAGGAAAGGGATCCCACCCACAGGAGCGTCAGACACTCTCACATACATGGAGACAGCGCCTACCTTAAATCAGTGCTCCAGAAAGAGCACTGTTGTTGCTGTCCCTCCCTCCCTTCCTCCTTCTTTCTTTTCTCCCTCTTTCCCTCTGTCCCTCTCTCCTTCCTTCCTTCCTTCCTCCCTCCCTTCTTCTCTTCCTCCCTCCCTTCTTTCCACCCTCCCTCCCTTCCTCTCTCTCCCTTCCTCCCTCCCTCTCTTCTTCCATTCCTTCCTTTCTTTCTCTTTCTCCCTTCCTTCCTTCTTTCCTTCTTTTCTTTTCTGTTTTTGTTTCCTTCCTTCTGTTTTTCTTTTTCTCCCTTCCTTTCTTTTCTCTTTCTTTCTTGTTTCCATCCTTCTCTCTCTTTCTCCCTTTCTTTTTCTTTCTTTCTTTCTCTCTCTTCCCTCCCTCCCTTCTTCCTTTCCTTCCTCCCCTCCTTCCTTCTTCCCTCCCTCCTTTCCTTTCTTTTTTCCTTCCTCCCTCCCTCCCTCCCTCCCTTACAGGACAACAACCTGTGACGTTTCTCTTGTCACTTCTATCCTCACATCCTTCCTGGTAACAAATACACTTCCAAACGTGAGCAGTGCTGTGTGTCAGTTTCAGAATGACCTCATACATTCATTGAGTTTTCCAAATTTATTTTTTTCAAATGCAAACACACATATTACTAGTGGGTTTTCCCACCCCCCCACACACACCCCTGTTCTTTAGAATGTGAGAATTGGGTTTTTATTCCGTTTCATGACAGAAAAACCGAGAGGCCTTTCTACTTCCTTCCTCAGGGGTAGGCTATAAGCAAACTCCTGGTTCTAGAAAAAAGAACGAGCCAGGCTGGGGAGCTGCAGCCATGCCAAGTTCCAATGTGTTTAGACTTGAGCTGCAAGGGAAGGGCGCACAGGCAGGTCCTGGGATCTGTTCTGCAGTCTGAGTAGGCTGGGCTGTTCTCACCGAGCTATTTCAGTCTAAAAAGCTGTCTGGAACCATCTGAGAAGCCACTAACCACTGCGGTTTACTGTAATGTGCCTTCCACTCATTCTCTGTTGCATCACTGCCCCTCCATTTTATGTTTCAAAGAATGGCTGTGTGTTACATGTACATGTCCGTGTTGTGTGTGAGTTATGTTGCCATGGAGAGCTACTGGAAAAAAAGCATCTTATGAACCACTTGAGCTGAACATATAAAAATTCAGCTCAAATCAAAGCCTCCCTTATATGCATAGACTCCCAAAGGAGTCACAAGAAAGAAGGGACTCGTGATGGTGGCCTCTGGGGAATGGAACTGGGAGGGGGTCTGTGAAGTATGACTTTCATTGTTTTTAACCATTAGCATAGAATGCTCATTTTTTTAAACATAAAAAGTAAAGTTTAAATGCCAATGTTTCTCTTGGGAAATATTCCTAGACTCAAATATCCCTCCTGATCTCTGCCCTCAACTTCCTAGAAGGAAATTAGGAAACAGAACTATCATGGGTTGAAAACAAAGAAGGCATCCACCTGGTTCTCGGATGCAAGGGACATAATTTTCACCCCTGTCATTTGAATGGACCGAGCATGCCGAGAAGACAACCGTGTCTGTCAGCTTCCGTTCTGTTTAATCCACGCTGTGCATGAAGGAGGAATCAATAATGACTTTAACACATTCTCTCTGGCAGCAGGGAGCAGAAACGCAGCTGGTTGGGAATATAGCAGCCGTGAGGGATTGTGGGGAACCTCATCGCCTGCTCCACTCTGGTCAGCAGCTCACCTGAGACAGCGCAGCAGGATGGCCCATGGCTCCCCACCCACCCCCACCGAAGAGCAGGCAGCACTTTCATACTGTGTCCACACCTGCTCTCGCTTCTCCACGCGAGGGTGGCCCACACTGCCAAGGTGGTGGTGACCTTACTTTGTGATCGAATACTCTCTTTGGTGAGCCGATGACCCACTTCCAAACCAGGCTCCTTTTCCATCTTCACCAACACTGGGAATTCACTGAATTAGAGTGTCCACGAAGCACCTTCCTTTCATGCCAGTGTTCAGTGTGGGCTCACTGGATTGTACTGGACAGTTACTGTTGGCTATGTGCTGTGAATCGTTAGCCCGTTTGAGAGGGAGGAAAAAGGAATGAAAAAGAAAAACATTCCCCATCACGAAAATAACTTGAAAGTTGTGCAATCTGCCCACATTGGTTATTTGTGTTGAACTTGCTTTCATTGCTCTGTTAAATAGACCACACCCTACCTCTAAAGTGATGACTCCCTTCCTTTTGAATAGCAAAGGGATGGGAACTAGAGGAGCTTTCTGGGAATTTGGCAAGGTCTAGTACAAATGTTTTCATTCAATGTGGTCAAGGTGAGACTGTCAGAGAGAGCCAGCTATGCCTTACCCACTGTTACCTGTGTACTGAAGGGACCGGGAGAATGCCGGCCTAGCATGCAGGAGACCCTCCAGCTCTGAAAAATGTAAAATTAAAGCAAGGCTACCCTTGAGAACTGAAGCCCTATTTTCCTGCCCATGAGCTAATGCCTGGACCTACTCTACTTAGCTGACAATAAAAGGTTCCTGCATAAATGCTGTGTGGAGTTTTCACGGATCATCGTACCACACTAAATGGTTTCCTATAGCAAGTACTTGCATTTTTCTTTTCTTTTTTTATATCTTTATTATGAATAAGTATATACATTGTATGAGAAAATCTTGTGAAGGTGTCCCTGTTTCCCTCTTCTCTGTCCCAAATTGTTGCAGTCAGCTTTCTAGTTGCTGCGCAGAAAGAACCCAAGCAAAAGCTGCTTGTGGAGAAATGGGTTTATTTGGCTTATGGACTTGAGGGGAGACTCCATCCTGGCAGGGAAAATGATGGCATGAGCAGAAGGATGGACATCACCTCCACCACAGCACTGCTAACAGCAGCAGGAAGGTGTGCCAAACACTGGCAAGGGGAAGCTGGTTTATAACCCCTAAGCCCGCCCCCAACAACACAACTCCAGCGAGGTTGTAAAACCCAAACTCCCATCAGCTGAGGATCAATCAATCAGAATATATTCATTTGTTTGTGGGGGACACCTGGATCAGACCATGACACCTACCCACTGGGGTCCTTCCTCAGTGCGCATACTGAATCTGTCCATTGGTTAGAGGGTTATGAACTGCACCAGAGGTAGCCAGTTTTTCTTTCTTTCTTTCTTTCTTTCTTTCTTTCTTTCTTTCTTTCTTTCTTTCTTTCTTTCTTTCTTTCTTTCTTTCTTTCTTTCTTTCTTTCTTTCTTTCTTTCTTTCTTTCTTTCTTTCTTTCTTTCTTTCTTTCTTCCCCCTTTGTGTATTGTTGCTGAGGGGGGCGATGTCTCTGTATATTCTCTCCCACCATGGCTCTTACTCTTTCTGCCCCCTCTTCCGCTCAGTTTCCTGAGTCATGGTACGTGAGTTTTGAGACTGCTTTTTTTGTTGAGATCTTAAGTATCTCTGAATCTTTGCCCTGGGTTGTGTTGGGTATCGTTGGTGTCTGTCTCCATTGACCTTTCATGGGTTATCAGACTTGCTGTGGTGATTGGTCTTCTGTTTGTCTTGTCATTTTCTCGTAGGTTTCATTTGGGCCCTGTGTGAAGACTAGGTGTGGTTTGTCTCCTGCCAGGATGTCAGCCATCATCCAATGACTTGTTGGTAGAATTGAGTTGTCTCAGACTCTCTCTCTCTCTCTGCCCTCTGAAAAATACAGACAGAATCTCCATCGAAGAGTGAGATTTTATTTATTTATTTCTTTTTTTGAGGTAGGGTCTCACTCTAGCCCAGGCTGACCTGGAATTCACTATGTAGTCTTAGGCTGGCCTCAAACTCATGGAGATCTTCCTACCTCTGCCTCCCAAGTGCTGGGACTCAAGGCATGCGCCACCACACCAGGCTTGCAGTACTTTCTTTTAAGCAGGGAGTCACCTGCCTGGTCTCAGTGTTTCTTACTGAATATGTTTGATTTCCCCACTGAACCCCACGGGGCTGGTGCTCTGGAGGATTAGAGACTGTCGCCTATGTGCTGGACACTTTTCACGTTGTCACTTCTTGCTGCACAACTGCTCTGCTAGATTGACATTATGGACCTGGCTTTGTTGGGGAGGAACCTTTTGCCCAGGGAGGACTGATATGCCCAGGCTGCCCTGCTGGTACTCACACCCAGGCTGTGCTGCTCCTCCTCCTCCCCTGCCTTCTGGGGTGCAGAGACCATGGTGTGGCTCACAGGAGAAGTAGCTAGGCCTGGTGGGGAGACTGACGAGGATGCTGTGTTTGATTGAGGGGTGTTGCAAAGATGGAAAATACAGAAGCATTTACAGCCAGGCAGGTGGGGTTCCTGTTGGGCTAAGAGCAGGTCAGAAGGTCCTGGGGTCTGGAGACAAGACTGTAATCTCAAGAAAGAGAGAGGAGACCTCAAAGGAGACCTTTAGTCACAGAGGCTAGAATGAAATCAAAGGAAGTACACATTGAAGACAGAGCTCCAGGGAATAGCATGTGCTCAACATGCATGAACCTCTGGGTTGAATTCTAATATCAAGGAGGAAAAAAGAAACAATGGATTCAGAGATCAAGATGAAAATGCTTGTGAAACAAAGAAAATACTCATGAGGATTTGTTTTGATGATCAACTGGATTCTATTAAGAAATGCCTAGGAGGGCTGGGAAGATAGCTCAGTGGATAACATTCTTCCCGCTCCAGCCTGAGTACCCACGTGAAATCCCCAGACCCTTCATAAAAGCTATAAGTGGTGGCGGGCTTCAGTAACCCAGTACGTGAAATGGGAGGCAGAGACAGGAGAATTTTCCAGAAGTTTTCAGCCCAACTACCCCCACAAACACAGCAATGCAAATGAGAACAAGAGACCCTGCCTCCAGTGAGGTTCTCGGCCAAGATTAACACCTGAAAGTTGTTCTCTAACCTTCACATCTGGGTCATGGTGTTCACATTCCCACACGAACACATCACACAACAATTTTTTTTTAAAAAAGAGAGAGACAGGTAGAGGATTAGTGAAACAGAACACTGGATGCTATGTAGCAGTGGGTCCAGAGACAACTAGATTGTTAGGGCTCCAGCCTGGTCTAGTCCCTTGATAGATTCATACCATGGAGCATTATTGGGAGGTGATAAAAGCAGGAGGTTGGCTCACTGAGGCGTGTGTCCCTAGGGTTCGGTCCTACCCTGGCCCCTCCCTCTATCCCCTTTCTCTGCCACCATAAACGAGCTCTTCCACCACTGAACCTTGTCACCACATGTTGCCCAAGCACATGGGGCCACCCCAGATGAACCCTTTAAAACCAAGAGCCAAAACAAGTCATTCCTCCCTTAAGATGTTTCTGTCAGACCTTGTCACAGCAATGAGGAAAAGTAACAAAGTCTTCAAGATGAGACCATTTCCACAAGGGATATAGCAGGAGACCAGTGACAAGAATCAAGTCGGACCAACTGCCTCTGTCCCTGTACCTGGGGCTGAGAGGAATGAAAGACAAAGCAAGTTTCCAATTAAGACACCAGACACTATGGCCTAACAGAGGGGAACGAGAGGCAGTTGGTACAGGCAACTCTTGGAAGAGTTTTCTTGGAAAGAGGAGCCAAGAGAAGGAGCGGTAGCTGAAGTGAGTTTATGATTAAGATCAGGTTTACAAGCCAGGGTCTTCTGGTCATGATGCCAAAGTCTGGGCTGGGACAAACCTGTGGGTGATACCACAGTTTGAACAACTGCCCTCAAAAAAAGATGTACACATTAAAGGCTTGACCCCAGCCCTTGGCACTATTGAAAGGTGAAGGAATACTTAAGAGGTGGGACCTAGTAGAAAGTCTTCTGGTTATTAGTAGTGTGCCCTTTAAGGGGATATTGAGACACCAGCCCTTCCTCTGTCTTTCATGTCCTGGTCCCCAGCTTCAGAATTTTGCTACATGCTTCCACTATGATGGGCTACCTCACTGCAGGCTCCGAGTGGCAGGGTCAATGGATCATGGACTGAAAACTCTAAATCTGTGAGCCAAGGAAACCTTTTCTCTTTAAAAGATGACTATAAGTGGGCTGGAGTGATGGCCCAATGGTTAAGGCACTTGCCTGTAGAGTCTGATGGCCGGAGTTTGATTCCCCAGTGCCCACATAAGGTCAGACTCACAGAATGGCACATGCCTCTGGAGTTCATTTGCAGTGGCTAGAGGCCCTGGTTCCCCATTCCCTCTGTCTGTCTCTCTTCTCTCTCTCCCTCCCTCTCTCTCTCTCTCTCTCTTTGCTTACAAATAAACAAACAATATTTTTTAACATATGACTATCAGGCTGGAGAGATGGTTCAGTGGTCAAGGCACTTTCTCTGGTGGTTTGATTCAGGGGTCCCCTATAAACTTGTATTCTGAATGCTTGATCCCCAGCTGATGGAAATTTTGAAATTGGAACTTGTTGGAGATGTGTTGTTGGGGGGGGCTTATGGGCATTATATATATTCCCCCATGACAGTGCTTGGCGCCATCTCCTGCTGCTGCTGTTGTCCACCTCATGTTGGCCAGAATGTGACATCCAGCCTTTGCTCATGCCATGGTCGTCTTCCCTGCCATCATGAAATTTTTCCTCGAGTCCATAAGCCAAAACAAACCCATTCCTCCACAAGCTGCTTTTGGTCGGGTTCTTCGTCAGAGCAACTAGAAGCTGATTGCAACAGTAAAATTGGTACTGAGAAGTGTGGTCGTTACTACTAGAAACCTGACTTTGTGGCTTTTAGCCTTTTGGAACTGATTTGCAGGAGGAATATGGAAGGATTTGAAACCTTGGCAAAAGAGACATCTTACAGTGCTGTAAGTACAGCTTCATGGACCAGTCTGGCCAGAGTTGAAAGACCTGAATGCTGTAAGAACTATGGACTTAGATTTTTGCTTATGAGGGGAAGAAAGAACTTTGTTAGGACTGTTCCAGAGGTATTTTGTGAGTGAGGCTTGCTATATTCTGCCTGCTTGTATTCTGAGATCCTTGTGCAGGATTGCTTTGCATGGAAATGGACTGGTGTGAACAGATGGAGATGGCACAGAAAGAAAGGAAATCTTTGGGCGGAAACTGCTACCCATTCAGCTGCAATTGTTTGAGAGATGACAGCTATTGAGATTGGTCCAGGTGATCTGCATTGGGACAGCAGGAAGAATGTGGACTCTTTTGAAAGTAAGGGGCCATAGCAGGGCATGGTGGTGCACGGCTTTAGTCCCAGCACTTGGGAGGCAGAGGTAAGAGAATTATTATGAGTTTAAGACCACTCTAAGACTACATGGTGAATTCCAGGTCAATCTGGCCTAGAGCAAGACCCTACCTCAAAACAAATTAAGGGGCCTGAATGCTGAAGGAGTGTTCTGTCCTTCAAAGTTGGTTTTATTTCTCACTAGATTAACAAATTGGTGGCCCACCTGGTATGATGGAATACAACAAATGCAGAAAAGAGAAGGTCATTGAATTTGCAACATGGTTTTGTTTTTTGGAAATGGCCATGGGCAGTGAGAAGCAGGTTTGTTTGATTACCTGTGGAGGCCTGATGGAGCCATGAGGATGAACCATGGGTTGCAGTGGAGACCCAGTGGAAATGCCAGGATTATGGGATAGCTGCCAAGAAGAACTTCCAGTACCGGATAGAATATACCTGGTGCTATGAGCAGCCAAGACTGGGGGGAGAAATTGGAACTCCAGAGACCCATCACTGGTTACAATTATTGGATTTGGAGACTTGTCACTGGTTAGAGTTGTCAAACTTGGCGTTAGAGTTTGATGTTTGCTCTGTTTGTTCTAAATATTGTTCAATATCTCTTTGCTATGCCCAATACCATATTTTGCAGTGTGTATATTTATTCTCTGCCATTAAGGTGGGATTTTTTTTGGTATTACATCTCAGTTAAAAGACCTTGGACTATGGGGATGTTTGTATATCACTGGGATTGATAATAACTATGGGGATTTATTTTTGTAAGCAGAGAGAGAGAGAAGAGAGACAGACAGACAGACAGACAGAATGGGTGCACCAGGGCCTCCAGCCACTGCAAATAAACTCCAGATGCATGTGCCACTTTGTGCATCTGGCTTTAGGTGGGTACTAGGGAATCGAACCTGGGTCATTGGGCTTTGAAGGCCAGTGCCTTAACCACTGAGCAATTTTTCCAGCCCATATGGGGACTTTTCGTGTTGTGCTAAATGTATTGCATTTTACATTATGTAGGGTTATCAGTTTATGGGGGCTAGGGGAGGAATGTGGTGTTTTTACTCAGGTGTCCCCATGAACTTTTCTGCTCTGAATTCTTGATCCTTACCTAATGGCAATTTTGGAGTTGGAACCTTGTTGGTGGTCTGTTGTTGGGAGTGGTTTTATGGGTGTTATAGCCAGCTTCCCCTTGCCAGTGTTGGGCACACTCTCCTGTTGCTGTTGTCCACCCAATGTTGGCCAAGAAGTGATGTCCAGCCTCTGCTCATGCCACTGTTTTCCCTGCCATCATGGAACTTCCCTTTGTGTCTGTAACCCAAAATAAACCATTTCCTCTACAAGTTGCTTTTGGTTGGGTTCTTTGTACCAGCATGGAGACACTGACCGCAACACTTGCAAAGCCTGACAGCCAGGTTTGATTCCCTAGTACCCATGTAAAGCCAGATGCACAAAGTGGTGCATATATCTGGAGTTCATTTGCAGTGGCAGGAGGCCTTGGCACTCATTCTCTCTCTCTCTCTCTCTCTCTCTCATAAATAAACATATAAATAAAAGCTGATTATCTCAGGTGTTTGTTGCTGTAACAGAAGGCTGACTAATGCAGTTGGGCACAAAGGGGCCAACTGAAGGTGAAAGTTTAACAGTTAGAGGAGGAGGAGGTCAGCATGTGTGGTGGGTGAAGAGAAAGAGAAGAAAAATGTCAATGAGTATCTCCATCCAATGAATGGCTTTCTACCAAAGTCAAAAGGATGGTTTTGAATTGAAATCTGTGAAGCCTTGAGCTTATTTTTAACTCTATATACTGGAGAAAGTGTTTAAAGGAAACTAGTGAAAATTTAAAAATTTTTAAAATTATTTATTTGTTTGAGAGAGATGGAGAGAAAGAGGCAGATAGAAAGAGAATGGGCATGCCAGGGCCTCCAGCTGCTGCAAACAATCTCCAGCTGCATAAGCCACTTTGTGCATCTGGCTTCACATGGCTACTGGGGGATTGAACCCAGGCCATCAGGCTTTGCAAACAAGCGCTTTTAACTGCTGAGCCATCTCTCCAGCCCCAGTGGAGATTTTTTTTTAACATGAAATATCTTTAAATATAACTGTACTATGAGAATTTCCATGTATCCATTTTTCCTAAAACAAGGTACACTTATAATTAATTATACTTGTGGCTTTTCATTCCATTTAACACAAAGCTAAATGTCATGTAATATTTTCTTCAAAGTATCACAAATTTTAAAAAAGTGGCTAAGGATATCACAATAAGACTGCACCATGACAGAATGGCACACTGCTTTTAAAAGCTGGAACATGAAGCAGCAGTTACTCTCCAGATGTTGCTGAGTAAGTGCCCAGCTTCGCCCAGCAATGAAGCAAGGGAAGAAGAATTCAGGGCCAGGATACCAGTCACTCTCAGGACTAGAGGGAGATACACAGAAGGAGCCATAAGGAAGGGCTTCATGGTTTAGAGGAGAGCCTCAAGAAATTAAAACACCAACATCTGGAATAAATATGTAATAGAAACAGGCGTGGTGGTGCACGCCTTTAATCTGAGCACCTGGGAGGCAAAGGTAGGATGATCTCTGTGAGTTCGAGGTCAGCCTGAGACTACATAGTGAATTCCAGGTCAGCTTGAGCTAGTTAGACCCTTCTTCAAAAAAAAATCAAAATAATAAATATTTATTAGTATGTAGAATACACTGATCAAATGGGGGAGACAAAGGACATGTACACCCCACAACACAGGCAGAGAAAATGGGGTACTGCTTTCACTTACACTAAGGAGAACATATTTACCCTGTGCTTAGGGATTCAAGGCTGGAGGGGTATCACTCTGAAAGTGGTATCAGATCAGGCTACCTGAGGACTTTTGCATACACTATCTTCACCACTCAGCCCTTCCTGGGCTGCTATACTGGGCTAAGTATAATGTGAAGCATCACTTGATCAGGAAAGCCTTTTCTAGAACCCTAAGCAGCCCCATCCCATCTGAGCAAACCCATCTGATAATTCCAATTGTGAGAGAACTAACTGGTAAGCTACAAATATTTCTTCTGTCAGAAATGAAATTTTTAAATAAAAAAGAATATAATGGACCTGGGGAGATAGCTCAGTCAGTAAAGTACTTGCTTCGCAAGCATGAGGACCTGAGTTCTATTCCCAGAACCCATGTGAAAATTCTGGATGTGGTAGCATACACTTGTAACCCAGCACTGGGGAAGTGGAGACAGGAGGATCCCTGGGGCTTGTTGGCCAGCCAGTCTAGTCCACTTGACTAGCTCCAGGCCAATCAGAGACCCTGTTTCAAAGAAGGTGGATGTTCCTGAGGAATGGCATCCAAGGTTGTTCTCTGGTCTTCACACACATGTGTACACATGTGCATACACATCACCCACACACAAATGAACATGCATTCACATATACACACATATACATGCATAAAAAGAAATGAAATAAAAGTATATAAACATCTCATTAAATAAGGTACTATAGGGCTGGGGAGATTGCTCAGTGGTTAAGGCACTTGCCTATAAAGCCTAATGATCTAGGTTTGATTCCCTAGTACCTATCAAAGCCAGATGCACAAAATAACACATGTGTCTGGAGTTCATTTGCAGTGCCTAGAGGCCCTGGTGCACCCATTTTCTCTCTGTCTCTGTCTCTGTCTCAGTCTGTCTTTTTCTCTCCCTCTGCTTGCATATATATAAAAATAAGCTACTCTAAAGGCCACTTACAGCTATTTTGTGAGCTACACCAGTGGTGTAGATATTGAAGCCCAAGAGAAATGTGCGATTCTGGGCCCTTTCAGGCCACTGTGACTGAGGCTTTGGTCCATCTGCCTGTGTGGAGTAGGTAGAGCCTCTCCTTCCTTTCCTCGAGGGATCTGGTAGATGTTATCAGATACCATCCCTGAATGCCCGATGCAAAACAGCCAATTGGGATGGACTGGATTGAGAACCACCAAGGGGACAGACCTGTGCGTGTGCCTATGAGGGTGTTTCCAGAGAAATTTAACCATGGAAGGAAGGCTTACCATGGTGGGAAGCACAATCCCATTACCTGAGTCCTGGACTGAATTAAAAGGAAAAATAGGTCTGGACAGATGGCTTAGTGGTCAAGGCACTTGTCTGCAAATCTGGGTTTGATTCCCAAGTACCCACATAAAAAGCCAGAAGCAAAAAAAAGAAAGAAGAAAGAAAGAAAGAAAGAAGGGAGGGAGGGAAAGGAAAGGAAAGAAAAGAGAAGAAAAGAAAAGAAAAGAAAAGAAAAGAAAAGAAAAGAAAAGAAAAGAAAAGAAAAGAAAAGAAAAGAAAAGAAAAGAAAAGAAAAGAAAGATACTGGCTCCCTCTGGTGCACTTCACAATTCCCTATGGACAAATCTAATATGTGCACCGAGGAAGGACCCCAGTGGGTAGGGAACAGAAAGGAGGGTAATGGGGACACATTCACAAGATTTGCTCATACAATGTGTATACTTATTCATAATAAAGATATTAATTTTTTAAAAGCCAGATGCACAAAAGTGGTGCATGCATCTGGAGTTTGTTTGCAGAGGCTGCTGAAGGCCCTGTCATGCCCATTCTCTCTTTTATCTCTTCAATCTTTATTCTATTTCTGTTTATAAATAAATTAATACTGTATTAAAAAGGAAAAGTAAAATAAATAAATAAAAATAAATAATAAATTAAAAAAAAACAAGGGAACTAGAAAACATTGGGGTTGGGGATTTAGCTCAGTGGATGAGTGCTTGCCTAGCAAGCACAGGCCCTGGGTTCAGTCCTCAGCACTGCAAAAAGAAAAAAAAAAGGAAAAGTAGGAAAGCCAGCTAAGCTCTAGCATTCACCCTTCTCTGCTTCCTGGTCTTTCCAGATGTGAGCAAGCAGCCTTCTGTTCCATTGAATGATTTCACCCCTATAATAGACTGTAATCTCTCAAACTGTAAGCCAAAATAAATCTTCCCTTAAGTTGCTTTCTTTTATTTTTTTTTAATCATAGCAATAAGAAAAAGCAACCAGTCTACAAGTCCACCTGTCAGCCTTCTTGCCTGGCCTGTGTCTCTCCATGATCTCCCCTGGGGTTTTCCACACACTCATGTGCTTGTTGGTGACCTCTTCCTTCCTGTGAGGGCAAGGGATGTGTTTTGCTCACTTGTTGTACTTCCAGAATCTGGAAGATGCATGATGAGGAGTAGACGTTTGAAAATCTGTGTTAAGGGCTGGAGAGATGGCTCAGCGGTTAAGGCACTTGCCTCTAGTGCCTAAGACCCTGGGTT
>PVHP010009444.1:0-50420 GCA_004024765.1 Zapus hudsonius | reverse complement strand
GGGAGGGAGGGAGGGAGGGAGGGAAGAGGGGACACACATGCATGAAAACACTGACAATAGGTAGGGATGCGTTTGCACTTAGATAGATGGAGGATTTTAATTTACTCTTTCTCCTTTGGTTATTTTCCCCCAACACAAGCGAGCATGAAAGAGTATTATTTTAGAAAATGACAAATTTGTCACACTGGCTAAGTGTTCAGAGCTTCAAAACTTTTATATTGGGAAACCTAGAAAACAGAAACATGGAGGAAGAATATAGCAGTCAACAGAAAAGTCACTTTACAAACTTCTCAGTCTCATCAGCAGAAAAATATTTTACAACCAGCAAGTGACTGATCACTCTGCTATGTCCACCATATCCGGTCAGCACTGTTTTCAACGTTCAGTGAATGAAAGGTCCACCTTCAATTAGTCAGCAAGCAATGCTCACCCTATGGTCTACGCTGATGGCCGTGGACATAGCATGAAATCTGGACTTGTGCTCTAGCTGTCACATGGAATTTTAAAGATTTTTAATTTTATTAGCTATTATAACCAGCTAGTGGTAGCTAGCAGTAATTTTCAAATTTATAGAACAATTTTGTATTCAGTAGTATTAATATGTATTAAACTTTGTACTGTGTACTGGTAATTCCTACTACTAATTTTTCTAGTATAGTTTATTTTGCTCCCCCTTAATTAAGATTAGTAGAGATTTTCATTCTCTCTAAAAAGGACTAGAAAGCTTTAAAATACAAATTAGCTGTGTTTCTAAATGTTAGTTAGATACATAACCACTACACATCTACACAGATGAGGCAGGCATAACCTCGTCACGGTATGTAATGTTACTGAAATACAGTTTTGAAATAAGAAAAAGTCAATCTTTCAGGTAAAAACAATGAATAAGGGAAGAAATGAGAAACTTATCAAAACTCAACTATTTACTCCTTTTTTCTTCCCCTTCTCTTTTCTATTTCTTTCCTTCAAGGAAGCAAATTATCTTTCTCAATATAGTATTCTATGACTTAACCCTATCAAATCTCATTCTTTGTTATGCAATTCACAAAGGATAAATACCCCAAATGAGAAACATTATCACATCTTGTAAATACATTTTAGAGTGAACTTTCTCTACCTTCACGTTTAAACTGAGTGTATCATATATCACTTCAGATGCTGTGAGGGGAACACACCTTTTCATAATACAGTTAGAAGAGACTACACATATCACTGACATACAGTAAAATAAAACTCCACTTGACCTGGTACTTTATTCATCTTGTGAAAGTGTCTGAAGCTGGTACATTAGGACATAAAAAGGAATTCTGATGACAAGTAAGCTTCTGGTACGTCTACTGGTTCCTATGATAGCTCTCATCAGTTCTCATTTATTGGTGTGAATACAAAGTAAAAAAGCCAAAAATCAATCTCAGTGTTCTGAAATTTAAAACAAAAGCACACACACACATACACACACACACAAAAAAAAAAAAAAAAAACAACCCAAACACCAAAAATAAAACCAAAACCAAAAGCGTGACCCAAACATCAATCCATCACTTGTCCACCTAGGTTCCCAGCCTACTCAGCTGAGCCACAAAGCATCATTTACCTGTATTGAATGAACTCATCTTTAATTCCACCTGTATCCATCTGAGAACTTCTTAGACTAAACTAGTATTTCTAAATATAAACACGGGTCAAGAGTCCAAAAATACTTCTCAAGTTGGGTAATGGCAAAAAATTCTGGCATATCCTTACTTGCCTTAATCAAGTCATATTTGATACCTGCTCATAACAATATAAACCCACCTGCCATGATGTCATCCAGCGTGTCATTGAGGGTCTGAGCAGGGCTGGCTACCATTAACCCTTGTTGTGTTTCTGTAAGAATTCCTTGCCCCAGCCCTGCCAACTGCGCTTGGCCCAGCACTGGCTGTCCAACTATCACTCCTTGCAGTTCTGTGAGGTCTGCGATGGAGCCCGGAGGCAGGGGACCTGCTGCCAGAGGCAGGGCTTGAGACAGTGCCAGAGGCTGGACGGGTGCGAAGCCCATGTGGGCCGCAGTCTGCTGGGGCTCCTCTTTGAGCAACACGGGATCCACTTGCTGCAAGCGTGCATAGTCTCCCTCGCAGAGCTGTTCTCCACCCCCGACAGGAGCCAGCAGCCCCAGGTGCTGGCAGGACTGCTGCTGCTGCTGCTGGAGCTGAATCCTCTGCGCTTTCACCTCCAGGTACTGCTTCTTCAGCTGCTGCTGAGTCTTCAGCTGTAGCTCTCGCTCCACTTTCTGCAGCTCCTCGAGGATCTTTTGCTTCTTCTGAATCTGTTCCTCCCTCGTTTTGTTCAGCTCCTCGATCTTCTCCTTGGTCAGTTGGTCAGCATGAGCGAGTTCCAGGGACTGCAGCTGTGCATTCTTCTCGATGGCTTCTTTGATCCTCTGTTCCAGCTCTGTTAACTTTCCCTGAGCCTCTTCTACAATGCTCTCTGGAGACTGATTGCTGATGTAACCCTGCACATCCTGGCTGTTTGCTGGCAAATGGCTGCTGGACTTTTGTTTAGAAGCAGCTGTGTGAAAAAGAAACCCCCTCAGAAGTGCACATGAATGGCATCCTCATTGCAGAGTTACTGTTGGGAGGGTTAGTGCCAACAGTTATGCACCAAGTTATCATATGCATCGAAGGTGAAAATGCACTGTGAAGGCATTAACAACAAATTCACCTTCTCTATCATCAACAAAGAATGCATTTATGTGCATTGAGTAAGCAATCTTTGAAAATTCATTTCAGAATTTTAAAACTATCACATGACTAAACTTAAACATTAGAGGGATGCAGATCTGTGACTAAATGGTGCAATTAAAGTATAATCTAAAGCTATGTGTAGATACATCACATGGTCATAGGATGTAAAAATCCCCTAAGAACACAGAAATAATGCTTAACTTATCAAGGTGTAGAGAAACCTTAGATGTCTACGTCAAGGCTTTTCCACATTTAGTAAGCCTGTGCCTCTGGAACACACATACACACACACAGAGTGTTCAACCCACCGACAAGTACCAAGAAATTAAAAGCTAACTAAAGTATGTTTGGTTGGGCCCTACCAAGACTGATAAAGCAGATATAACTGTGCATAGTCACAGAGCTACCTGGCCAGGAGAAAACTGGATTTAGCTTCCTTGGAAAAGACGCTGGACTACGCCCACCTGTTCCCTCTGACAGCCAGGGGCAGACTGACCTGGCTACAGGTTTACCACCAACTGAAAAATGCCGAGGCTCTTGGCGATAGCCGACTAACCAGAACTGATGGACATAGTTAGCTTGCTTGCTGGCAAAGAGCGAGCCCAACCCGAATTAAAAACCACACTGATTCTTCATGTGAAACTTAAAAAAAAAAGAAAAACGGATTCAAACTGGTAGGTGTCATGTTTGAGGACACAGCTGAGAGAGCATGCATGGCATGGCGTATGCAAGTCAAAAATGGGCCTTGGGATTATTTTAGAGAAATAAACAAGTCTATCTGAAGTAACTTTGGATGGCTGGTTGAGAAAAGGTATCCCAGATATAAATTCTATATAAAACCAGTTACTTTCAAATCAATGTTAATACTCGATCAAACTTCTTAACCCTGGTGCCTCGAATCACCACACATACTTAGGTAAATAATCACTAGGACAAATATCACCCAATTATATTCAGACCTAACGTGACTAAAATGACTAGTTATTATAGGAAATCATGGACGAATCAGAATTCCAAAAATCAGCATTTAATCTCTTCCTCAATTTCTCCTTCTAATTCAAGTACTTATTAGTGGCAATAACCTTTCATCATTAGTTTAAAAAATAAAAAATATAAAAATACCAAAACTTGATACCAATTTGGTTAAGTTCATTGTTGGTGGGGGGAAAAAAAACCCTTTAATTTAAAGGGCTACCTTTTAAAACAATCTCGTTTTCACCTGAACACTTAAGCAGCAGCCTCAGCCGCGTAACTGACCTTTACTCCTAATGGGAAGAGTGGGCGCCACGCTGGCAGGTGGTTTGTCAGGCTCCTGAGGAGGGACGACCATGGGCAGTGCTTGAACCGGTACACGAGGCGCCTAAGACAAGACTCTCATCAGTTACCTCCTGTTTGCTATATAACCCACTAAATATATACTAATTACTTGTACAGACTTACTAAACACACTTCAATATAATATGCAAATGACACATTTAAAATGTTTGCATCAATTATCTTTAACAAATTATACAAGCCTTTCTTCCCTGGGGGTGGAATCCAGGCATCAATGCAGATCAATCATGCAGCCTGCCACAGGTCTACAAACCAGCTGGCTGATTCTTATGTTTGTTTTTTTTTTAGTAGACTTTGAATTCAAGTTGCTATTCTGACTTAATGAAGTGAAGTATGGTCACAGAAACCTAGAATATAACTATTACATCACACATTCACTAACAATAAAGTACATATTATGAAGAACACTTTGCTATTATAAAAATCATCTATTTTAACTGGAAAGTATAAGCAAGAAGTTTTGACTCGGGTTTTGACTCTTACCCGATTTAAATCGTGGGAGGGGGGAGTGAGCTGAGTGGCATCTGGAGGAGGGGCAGAGAGCAAGTTATTCGGGTAGTCTAGGAGATAGCACACGACACTGGTGTGGCCACCTTTGGCTGCTTCAATTAACATGGTTGAGCCGTCCTAAAAGAATGAATACAGAAGGGAAAATGAAAATAAGTGGGTTTATACAATCATGTAGGAAGCAAAGCTAACAGGTCAGATACACTGAAGTCACGGGTACTTTAAGAAAGACTTTCCTCTATTAGAACAAGAAAACTAAAACTCGGAATGCAGTTAGAAATACAACCCATATCTGATGACTTTATGACGCTCAAGAACCAAGAATCCCCAATGCCAGCAAAACTCTGGAGCCGCATACTTTTAAGCGGTGCGTCGGGTCTGCCCCATGAGCCAGGAGCAGCTCTACCACCGCCAGATGGCCGCCTGCACACGCCAACGACAGCACAGTGTGGTCATTATTGGCGGTGGTTCGATTCACATTTGCTCCTAAAACCAAGACAAGAAAAAAAATCTCATCAGTAGAGTTTTTCTAGATTATGGTATGTACAAAATCACAAAAAGCCGTGAGAATGCACACAACTAGTCTTGCTTCACTGACGCCCGTGCGACTCGCATACAGTGAATCTCTCCAAAGCCAGTCCCAGGGAATCCTGATGTGTTGGTCCATAAATATTTCAGTATGCACCAGTAAAGGGGAACATAGTGGGGTCATGATGCTCACCAGTACGCACCATAACAGTAGCTTTGTGCAGTACCTTTAGTCTGCTATATTTAAAAATACAATTCACTCTTCTGGAAAAACCACTTTAGCTAGACTTTCTGTAGGGAAAGTCTAAGAGACAATTTAAAGGGTAGTAATAGTGTCCTAGTCGTTCACATCTGACCATGAATGAAGATCTTCATGCACAGTTGTTTGCCACATTTCAGTCCTGAACATCTCCTATATTGTATTTAAAGTCATCCCTATAGTTTATACAGAAGACAACACACGCTCAAAGACAATGTGGGAAAGTGTATCTCAGGCTCAGCAATTAAAGGCACTTGCTTGCAAAGCCTGCCAGCCCAGATAAAATTCTCAAGACACCCACGTAAAGTGGGCACAGAAAGGTACAAGTGAATTGTTCGTTTGCAGCAGCAAGATGTCCCAGTGTGCCTCCACACACGTACAATAAATAAGTAGATATTTCTAGCAAGGGTGCTGCTTGGCACAATACCCACGTGTAGTGTGGAACTGTTCTGAGCACTGCAGGCCATTTAGTAGCCATCAAGTTTCAGGAACACCTTTTCTCCATGTCACACCACACACCCAGTAAGCTCTTTACCCGAGATAGCTAGGTGTCTTAGCAAAGAAGTACTTTACATAAACTTACCTTTACTAATTAAGAACTGCACAGTACAAACATGACCAGCTCTTGCAGCTTTCATTAAAGGAGTCCTTCCACCTTCAGATTCATGTTCCTATTTAAAAAAATCCACAGACTTAATTGATATTTAATTGCTAAAGAACTACTCTTTTCATGAAAATCAAAATGAAAAGTAGATTTATTTAAGTATATTAAAAAACATGTTCTGAGCAAATTAAACACACAAACACACACAGGCACATACACGCACGCACGCCCTTGTGTGTGTGTGGGGGTGGGTGGTTGTTGTTGGAGATTATACCCAGGGCCTTCCTGACACAAGCTAAGCAGTCACGTTCCACTGCATCTCCAGACCTAAGAAATATACTTTCAAATAAAGAATTTTCCCATCAGAAACATGGAGTAGATGGGCTCAGTGGGCACCATACCTATAATCCTAGCTACAAACCCACAAATTCAATCAAGTGCACCTATGATTTTTTGACTCTTCAAGTCGGACAGTATGTGTACACAGGTATCCCAGGCCACCTCTTCTTTGTGACGTAGCAGTCTAGGCTCACCTGAACCTCATGATCCACCACTATCAGTTTCCTGGCTGCTAGGATTAAAACCCTATTTTTTGAGATAGGGTCTTGTCCAGATGCATGTGCCACCTTGTGCATCTACCTTTACACAGGGACTGGGAAGCATTCCAGGCCAATGCCTTAACCAGTGAGCCATCTCTCTAGCCCAAAGACACCTTTTTGATATCTTGCTCCTGATCTGCCACAGGATGAGCAGTCAGATTAGCAATAGTCCCCACACAAATGCTCTTCACCCTCTCCCTCAGGCTGGACTCAACACATGACTATTTGAACAGAGAGGATCTGCATCGACAGGACTGCCTTAGACCACCCAGCTCCAAGTGACTGCCCTTTTCTCTCTGCACACCCCAGAACAATTCTTCACAAGCTTCCCCACATCTTCAGGATCTAATTTAATTTATCCTTTTTATTCAAAATCGCTTTTATTATTTGCAAGCAGAGAGAGAGAAGGAGAGTGAGAATGAGAACACCTGGGCTCCAGCCTCTCAAGTGCACTCCAGATGCATGTGCAAATTTGTGCATCTGGCTTGACATGGGGGCTGGGGAATCAAACCTGGAATGCCAGGCTTTGCAAATAAGTGCCTTTAACTATTGAGCCATCTCTCCAGCCCCGTATTGTATTCATTTTAACTAAATTATAAATTACTTTGTGAAACATAGAATTGAATACTGTGTTTTAACATGAATTCTTTAATAAGTTCAGAACACTCTAGGCCAATTTATTTCTCATTATACAAAAATGCAATAAGTCTCATTTGCCTATTTATACCAATCAGAAGTTTCTAACCACAGGGCTGAAGAGATGGCTTAGCAGTTAAGGCGTTTGCCTGCAATGCAGAAGGACACAAGTTCGATTCCCCAGTGCCCATATAAAGCCAGATGCACAAGAGGGCGCATGCATCTGGAATTCATTAGCAATGGCTGGAAGCCCTGGCGCGCCTATATTCTCTCTCTCTCTCTCTCTCTCTCTCTCTCTCTCTCTCTCTCTCTCTCTCTCTCTCTCTCTCTCTCTCTCAAAAAAAAACAAATAAAAAGAAAGTTTCTAACCACAGCTAATACCCACGGTAAAATTAATTTTTGGTAACATTTCTAACATAAAACATGTCTTTGTAGGGAAGATCAGTGAAGCGAATATTACTAAAACAGAAAGCAAGTCTAGAGATGAAATACGGTAGGGGAAATCTGGCTACATGAGATAGAGATTTTCAAAAAAAAAAAAATAGCTTTTCTGTAGAATTCCCACAGTTCTGGATCAATTTCTTGTGTTTGCAAATAGGGTCTTCTCATTATGTCCTCTAAGGTGGTCTCAAACTCACTATGAAGTCCAAGCTGGTCTTGAACTTGCATTAGTCTTCTTGACTCAACCTCCTCTAAAACATAAGCCATTCTGCCTGGCTCTTTCTTTTTTCTCTCTTTCTTGCATTCTTAAAAATTAATTTTCTTAATTATTTAGGGGTCAAACAGAGAGAGAGAGAGAGAGAGGGAATGGGTGCACCAGGGCTTCCAGACGCATGCCACCACCTTGTGCACCTGGCTTAACATGGGTACTTAGGTCCTTCTGCTTTGCAGGCAAACATCTTAACTGCTAAGCCATCTCTCCAGCCCTTCTCTTTTGTATTTTCACTCGAGGTCTCACTTTAGTCCAGGCTGACCTTGAACTCACAGCAATTCTTTACCTCAGCCTCTCAAGCCACCACACCTAGTTCTTCTTATTTCACTCTTTTTGCTTGTTTGGTTGTTTGAGTTGGGTGCATTACTTTGGCACAGACAGATCTGGGGCTCCTTCTGTAGCACCAGGCTGGCCTCAAAATCCTGGCAATCCTCCTACTTCAGCCTCCGAGTGCTAGGATTAAGGATTCAAGTTGTACGCCCCTGCACCAGGATGTTTATCTCGGCTTTACACATTAAGACTTTAAAAGTGGCACCGCTTACCAGATCTGCTCCTGCCTGAAGTAAGACATCCGCCACATCAGTGTGGCCATTCTCACAGGCATACGTCAGCGCCGTGTCTCCCGTTGCTGTTGTTGCATGGACATTGGCTCCTGGAGTATCGAAGTAAGAGTCATTTTTAAAACCATAAAACATAAATGAGCATAAAACATTTCTTCGAAATTAGACAAAATATCCCATTCATTTCTAGAACTAGAGAACATTGATAATATCGTTAAAAGCAAATTAAAAAACAAAAAACATAAAGCTTTATATCTTTCCAAGGACAGGTAAACTATTCAGAAGATACACAAAAACATATCACACCCTTCCCAACACACATCGTTTATTAATATATCACAAAAAAATTGTACCCTGATGTTTTCATTTAAGTCGTGAAAAATACTTCTCAAAAATGCAGAAACAAAGCCGGGCGTGGTGGTGCACACCTTTAATCCCAGCACTCGGGAGGCAGAGGTAGGAGGATTGCCGTGAGTTCGAGGCCAGCCTGAGACTACATAGTGAATTCCAGGTCAGCCTGGGCTGGAGCAAGACCCTACCTCGAAAAACCAAAAAAAAAAAAAAAAAAGCAGAAACACTCACCTGCAGCAAGCAAGTATTTAACTAGCTCCAAATGACCCTCCTGGGCGGCCTCCATTAAAGGGGTCGAGCACCCTAGCTCAATGTCAGCTCCTGCTTTAATCAGGAAGTCCGCCACTTCCAGAAAGCCTCCACAGCAAGCCAGAGTCAAGGCAGTTTCTTGAGTTTCTTCCGTCTGTGCATTGATATTTGCTCCTAAAACAGATTCCCATAAAAAGTTCATCGATCTATTCAAATATATACAAACTAAACTCTGTATCATAAATGAACACACGTGCACTATTAGATAACAAAGTGTCCCTCCCCTACTCCTGGCAGTTAAAAATGAACAATTCAGAGCTGGAGAAATGGTCCAGTGGTTAAGGCATTTGCCCGCAAAGCCTAACGATGTGGGTTCAATTCACCAGTGCCCAAGTAAAGCCAGATGCACAAAGCGGCACGTGCATCTGGAGTTCATTTGCAGTGGCAAGAGTCCCTGGCACACCCATTCTCTCTGTCCTAACAAATAAATAGAATATTTATTTATTTATTTATTCACCCAGGCGTGGTGGCACACACCTTTAATCCCAGCTCTTGGGAGGCTGAGGTAGGAACGTGAGTTCTAGGCCAGCCCGAGACTACATAGTGAATTCCAGGTCAGCCTGGGCTACAGTGAGACCCTACCTCAAGAACAACAACAACAACAAAAAACCAATTCAAATCAGTCACATACTTGATGCATGCATTTGGAATATTTGTTAGTCAGAAGGTACATGTCGTATGATAAAAGGACGCAGAAAATTAGCTATATCCCTTCATATAAAGATCAAAAAACGGTCCATGCCTGGTGGCACATGTCTTTAATCCCCGCACTGGGAGGCAAGGGTGAAAGGATTGCCATGAGTTTGAGGCCAGAGACCCTACTTCAAAAAACAAGTATTTTTTTAATTAAAAATAGATGAAGACATTGTGCCCAACATTTAATTAGCTCTATTTCCCAGGCAATACATACTTTGCAAATTTAAATGTAAGTGCATTACAAATTACTTTATAAGGTAAAAACAAGCTACTACAGAAAGCCAGAAAGCTACACAGTTCCCAGAAGCATCCTAGGTTCTGAGCTACTCAGAAGCACTGCAGGGTATGCCGTCTTGCTCGCGTGTGTTTTGCCTTTCTTCTGACCATACCTTACTATGTGGCCCAGATGACATGCCCAGAACTCATGAGAGCCATGCCTCAGCCTCGAAAACACTAAGCGGCAATGGCCGCCTTACCTGGCCATATGTATTCTTTCATTCATAAGAAGTGAAGTCTCTGCAGCTGTGTTTCTCATAGTGTTTTGCCAAACACTAGTTACCTCATATAACAGGAATTCTGCCTCGGAAAATATTTACTCAATTCCTTAGAGCTTGCAGAAATGTTAATTATCTCATGGATTCCTCAATACCAACTTTGTTTTATTTGCATAGACAAGACTTCACATTACAGAAGTCTGATTTTGTTTTAACGAATTTTCTAAGTTTGGGCAACAGCATCTCGGTGTGAACCTACTAGAGAGGTGAATAGTGAAATTCCACGGCGCGGCATGCTCGAGGTTCAGTACTTTGGCTCACAGGGTTACCTTGGCCCAGCAGTAATGCCACCATTTCCTCATGTCCTTCTCGAGCGGCTTCCATCAGAGGCGTGTACCCTTCATCATTGACCTCCTCCAGGCTGGCTCCTCTCTCGATCAGTAAGGCTGCCAGTTCCACGTGCCCCCCGCAGGCAGCCAGAGTCAGTGGGGACTCAAAGGAGTCCGCGGGCATGTTCACTTGGGCACCACTGTCCAGAAGTAACCTGGCCACTTCAACATGGCCATCCTAAACACAAGTGCAGCGTCGATAGAGAATGGAAAATTAGGAAAGCCTCTCAATTACCATACATCAAAGCTAGCGCTCTTTAGGTAGATAAGCATAACCACATTTCCTAGTTGATGAGACCGATGTGCTCTGTGCTGCCCACATTCCTGTAGAACAGAAGGAGGAAGCAGTCTGAGAATTCAAATTCAAGAGGCTGCCTGGCCACAGAGCAAAGAGTGAGCACATGGAGGGCAACAGTGACCCCACACAGGAGGTCAGTGCTGGGTGTGCACATTTCAACAAAGTTTATGTCAAAGAATTTTCAATAAAAAATGTTGAGAATAAGCAAAAGTTTGACTAAGAAGAAAATACATTTGGAGCAGTGACATCTGATGTATAACAGGAACACAATGTGTATGTAGGTATTATTTATCATTTATTTAAATGCCAGTGAAAAGTAAAATACAAGAAAGACTATCTGCCATCTCCTTAACTAGTGAATCTAAAATTACCTAGTGACAGCAACTTCAAGCTTTCTTTACCTTTCTGACTTATTCAATGCACACCTTGCCTCATTTACATCTGTGTCTGCATTTCCCCTTGGAGCATGTCAAGCCTGTGCATCTGACGCCATCCAATGCTACTGTCCTGTTCACATTAGTTCTTTTGCTATTTGGAAGCTCTTAATCTGCTCACAAAAAGCCAAATGCCACATTTCTATTAAAGTCCAATTTTAAAATCTCAACTTCAACTTTTTAGTAAGCTTTCCAAATTCCTGACCCCTAGTACATTCTTTCATTTATTCTTCTGAAATGTACTATTTTTATTTATCTATTTATTTGTTTTTGCTTCTTTCAATGTATGATCTTCACTCAAGGCCAGGCTGAGCTGGAACTCATTCTGTAGCCCAGGCTGACCTTGCTTATGACTGTCCTCTGACTTCAGCCTCCAGAGGGCTGCAATTAAAGTCATGTGCCACCACACCTGACCTAACTGGACTTTCTAAAAATATTTTTATTTATTTGAGGGAGGAGAAAGAGAGAGAGAGAGAGAGAGAGAGAGAGAGAGAGAGAGAGAGAGAGAGAGAGAGAGAATGGGTACACCAGGGCTTCTTGCCACTTCTGGGTTAGGTCTATAAAATATTCCATCTGAATGTCTTACATTTATTTCCCTGCTAGAAGATGATAATGGTGACTCAATTTCCCTACCACAGAAAACTAGAGACCACCAATAGTACTCTGATAGGTATTTTATTCACATTATTGCACTGAATCATCATAAAAATCCAAAGATAATTATCTTCATTTTTCAGATGAGGAACCCAAAAGCTCCTAAGAAAATTTACACTTGCCAGGCTTGGTGGCGCACGCCTTTAATTCCAGCACTCAGGGGCAGAAGTAGGAGGATCCCTGTGAGTTCAAGGCCAGCCTGGAACTAGAGTGAGTTCCAGATCAGCCTGGGCTGGAGGGAGACCCTACTTGCCCGACATGATCCCCAGCACTGCACAAAGCTGGGTGTGGTGGCATGTGCCTGTAATTCAAGGTCTTGGGAGGTGGAGGCAGGAGGACCACAAGTTCAAGGTCATCTTCAACCACATAAAAAGATCAAAGCCAGCCTTTGCTATATAAGACTATCTAAAAACATAAAAGCCAACAAAAAACCTGAAAACTACTTCCAGAAGCTTTTTTAACATATGAAATGTTCTTCATTGCAGAAAAAGCTTTATTTAAAAAAATCAGTATGTGAGATTTAATATCCTTTAATAATCATCCTAAGGTGGGAAAGTGAGACAAACAATTCAAGGTCATTAGTTTTTAACAAGCCATGTCTGGCCCATTATTCTTATGAAGCCATGTACAGCTGGCTCGGTTCCACCTCATACTCTGCACACTAAGAATCAAAAGTTTCAGCACAGACTCAGGAACATAACAAAGACCTCCCATTTGGTATGCTTTCTTGTTTCAAAACAGTCTTGCTAGGAATCCATGGCCAGCTTGGCATTTACTATGTAGCCAGGTTTGCCTGAACTTTCCTCCTCCTTAATGGCCACATGACAGGCTCGAACGTTTCACCACCACTTGGCTGGGAAGTGACCTTGCAGCGGAGGGTCAGCCCCCACACCGTGGTCGGCATTCTCCTCCATCTTACCATGCAAGCCTCCATGAGAGCTGTGTGCATCTCATCTGTTTTATGCTCTTGATCAGCGCCTGCTTCCAGAAGAAATCGCACCATCTCGAGGTGTCCTAGACGCAAAGGGGGCGGCAGTACTTAGAATTAATGTCAACACTAGTTTTTAAATTGAAGAACTAGTAATTATATTTCACTTACATTAATAATCATAAACATGATACTAAACAATAAGCCACTCTAGATATCCATGTGTGTTTGAGCAGCTGTGCTTGTCCTGTGCACACGTGTGTTAAGGCCAGAGGGCATCGAGTGTCCCCCTCCATCATTCTTCAGCCTTATTTCCCTGAAACACTCTCACTGAACCTGGAGCTCTCCATCTCATTTGGGTTGCCGACAACAATTCTCCTTGGTCAGTTAAGACAGGTGTGTACAGCCATGCTCAGCTTTTCACATGGGTGCTAGGAACTTGAACTCAGGTCCTCATACTTGGGCAGCAGGAGCCATTTCCCCAGCCCCCATCTCTGACTTTCAAACACACAGTACCTAAGGGATCCGACTGCCCTATGAACTGCTTCTACTAGACTCCATCGCAGGGCAACCAAGATGCCATTGCCCACATCCCAAATAGCCCTCTAGAATGTTCGATGAACCTAGGCATGCTAGAGTCACTTTATGTTAGGGAATAAATTATCTTTCATGAATCAGTTAAGTACCCTGGGATAATTATTCAAGCTCCTTCCATGAGGAAATATATTTTAAATCTCAATAATTTACAAACTTTTTGGGAGTAATCTACCTATAAACTGCGAACAGCATATATAAAGATATTCTTGAAACAACATTGGACTTATAGTCATTCCATGCCTTAGATGCAAACACGCAGGGGACACAGATATGTGTACTCATGCAGGGGACAGATGCATACATGCACTCATACAGGGGGCACAGATACACACACGTGTACTCATGCAGGGGACACATGCACACACATGCACTCATACAGGTGACACAGATGAACACACGTGCACTCATACAGGGGACACAGGTGCACACAAGTGTACTCATGCTACTTCAATTGCCCTAGTGTTTTAGTTCAGACACACACTATGGGTGCAAAAAAGGAGATTATTTATACTTCAATAGAACTTCAGATATTAGGCAAGGAATAATCATTAATGATAACTCTCAGATGGGAAACTATAATAAATTTGTCATCAATTGGAATTAGAGAGCAGGGTGGCAGACATAATGGCGTCCTGGGTAAACAGTTTCTCATCATCGCGCCATTTGTTTCTGCTAGGTACCCTACTTTCCTGTCATTTTCCACACCTAGTGCTGGGTCGTCCTCTCCCAGTTTCCCTGCCAATCTACCTCCTAGCAAAGGACCGAGTGGTCTACTCCGCCAGGGAGTTCTCTAGCTTTAGATGCTGCTCTGGAAAGCAGGGAGGGCTCCAAGCGAGGAGAGCGTAGTCAAAGCTCTCTGGCCAGCTGGAACCAAGTAATGAAATGCAGCCATTCTGGGCTCACACATACTGGTGAGAAGCATGGAGAACCACCACCCAACAGCCTCTGCCTGATGACCAGTCAGGACAGGGAAGAAAGGAACTTTAGCTAAGCCTTCTCTTTGGAAACTGCAACAACACATGACCAAAGCCAGCTACTTAAAATTCAGTCATTTATATATCTAGCGATTATCTGCTCTAGTGTTTTAAAGGAAATCACTTCAAAAGGCACAACATAATCTGAGCCACTCTTAAAAAAAAAAATCTCCAAAGGCAGGACTTGGATTGAGGAAATCAAAGCCCAGGGTACAAAATGTGAGGAGCCGCTCTTTCAGATGCTTATGAAGGCAAGGTCAGCCTTTGAGGGTGATTGCCCTCCTGGTAATCAGTACTAGACCTTGCAGAGTCAAGAATGTGCATTATATTTCATGGTATCTATGTGGCACAGTTGTGGATAGTATTAAACAAACACTGAAAGACACCAAGTTGGGCTGGAGAGATGGCTCAGCGGTTAAGGCACTTGTCTCCAGTGCCTAAGGCCCCCGGTTCAATTCCCCAGTACCCACATAGGCCAGACCCACAAGATGGTGGCCTTGGTGCTCTCTATATATATCTCTCTATCTCTCTTCTGTATCTCTCTGCTTGAAAAATGAATAAATAAAAAATATTTTAAAAAAAGACACCAAGTTGCATGGCACCTGCTTTTTTTTTTTTTTAAACTTCCTTAAAGTCAATCACTTCACTTTATAGCCAAATATCTGTCACACTTGTGGAGCTTGAAGAATGATTTCATCCTGTGGTTCTTTTAAGAAATCTAGAACACCGGAGCTGGAGAGATAGCTCAGTGGTTAAGGTGTTTGTCTGTAAAATCTAATGACCTGAGTTCTATTCCCCAGTACCCACATAAAGCCAGATGCACAAAGTGGCGCAAGCATCTGGAGTTTGTAGTGCCTAGAAGCCCTGGTGCATCCATCCTTTGCCTGTCTGTCTGTCTGTCTACTTGCAAATAAAATATTTTTAAGAAAAAAAAAGAAACATCTAGAACATTAGTCATTGATAGATTAGACATCTTTTTAAGCAAGTGTCTGGTCCACCTATGAGTCTAGATTGGTATTGCAGTATTTTCAGGTTGGCTGGCATTTCCAACATCACCTATCTACTTAAGTATCCAACACGCTAAGCCATCATATAGTGCTGTTCATATTAATTCTGAATCGTTATCTGATAAAACAGCTACTTTATCATTGACATTGCTAATGTTGAAAATATTAGTAAAAGGTTACATAGACATAAGTCTTCAAGCACTCTCAACAGTAACTCCATGGACTCAGGTAGACTGTACCTTTGTAACAAGCTAAGGTAAGGGCACTCTCCTTAAATTCATTGGAATGCGTATTAATGCCAGCTCCACTTTCCAGCAGCAGCCTGGCGACCTCCACGTGCCCAGCACTTCCAGCCTCCATCAGAGGAGTGTGACCATTCTCGTTATGGTCCTCAATACTAGCACCAGATTCCAAGAGCACCTTCACCACATCCACATAGCCTCCAGCACAGGCGTAGGTGAGCGCCGTGTTGCCTGTGAAAGGGAGGGGAAGAGCAAGGAGTGAGCACAGAGCACTGCAATGCAGCATCTGATGAAGCATCCACTTGCACTAAGAAAACTAAAATGGCACACTATCTCGGTAAGAAATATTAACTGCACTTGATCTTTCTGAAATCAACTCTGTATTCTCCCTTCCCATCGACACCAGTGTCTGGCCAGGCCTGGTGTAATCCCAGCTATGTGTAAGGACAAGGCAGGAGCATCACAAGCTGAAGGTGACAGAATGAGTTCAAGGAAAACCTGGACAGCTTAATAAGTAACACAAAGGGAGCTGGGGGTGAGGCTCATGAGCAGAGCCTTGCCCAGCACGTGTGAGGTCCCGGTCCAACCTCCAGCACGCCAACATGCAGGCTGGAGAGACTCAGACATGTCAGGACAGCTGAGCTGAGAGACAGAGGACCAAGCAATTCTGTCCTGAAACTATTTCCTTTTCCAATGAGAAAAAAATTGTTGAACTTTAATGAGAAAAAGATGTTTTAGTCATGCACATTTATTTTTACCACAATGTTCAACACTAGTTAGTTAATCAAGATTACAATGATTTCAAAATGATTCACTTTGTTTCCTTTATTTCTGGAATGCATTCAGCAGCACAGACTGACCTCAACTCTTGGCAATACTCCTGCCTCAGCCTCCCAAATACTGGGATCACAGACATGAGCCACCACACACAGCAAAAAGATTCCTTCTTGATGATAAAAATGTCCCGTGTTACCAAAAACATCCAACTTTATAGGTGAAATAGACTTTAAGTTTCATTTCCTGAAGGAAATTAACAAAATATATTTTCATATCATCGTAGAACTTGACACAAATCTGTCCAGGCCCAAGTTTTAAAAACAAAGAAATTAGGTGAAAGTTATGTTCCCATGGGGCACAAAGTTTTCATAAGACTTTCTTTTTCCATGGGTCACCATCTAGCAACAGTAGGGCAAACCAGCCCTATTCCCTGTCCTTTTATTCTCCCCAGAGAATAGGCACAAGGGTTCCCAAGTACAGCCCACACTTGTCCACTTCCAATGTCCAAATGCTTGACTGCATCTAAAAGAACCGTGGAAGGCCAAGGTCCCATCCTCACAAACAGATCAGGAAAGTCATCATCCAATCACCATTCCATAGGCTTGCATCTCACAGACTTATGCGAATGAAGCGCCCAGAAGTACTGTCCATTATCATTCAGTGGACATTCCATAGACTTACACCTCGTGGAGACAGACTTAAGTACATATGAAGGGTTCTAAGTAAGGGGCTGTGAAAGTCTCACAAACGGATACTTCCGTGGGAGATGACTGTTACCCGGATGCTAGCAGTCAGCAAAGCTGAACAAGAAACGTGCATGACCTGTTGAAGACTGGGCATTAACGTCAGCCTGGTGAGCTAGCAGCAGCTTCACGATTTTGACATGTCCTCCGTTAGCAGCGGCCATTAAAGGTGTAATGTCACCTTTGATTCCCCTATCTTCCACATTTGCATGCATTGCCAGTAAAACCTGAGGAAAGAAAAGAATACAATTTCAAGAATACTAGAAAATAATTACATCAAAAAATGTCAACACACATTTATGTAACACCTACCTACCCACAATAAATAGGGCAGATTAAAACGAAGTTCCATTCTGCGAGCTGGTAGACGGCTCAGCAGGTGAGGTGCACTCCACAGGAGGGCAGGGGAGGGAGAGACAGGGACCCCCACGGCTCACGAGCACAAGAACAAGGAGAGTGACTCCCGCTGTGAAAGCCTGGTCTCCACACGCATGTGCAGGCACACACATGCAGGAAGCAGAGGGGTGATGTTGACAACACGCACCTGAGCGAGCTCGTAGTACCCAGCAGAGCAAGCCAGGCAGAGGAGGCTCTCGCCCTCCTCGGTGTGCTCGTTCACGCTCCGTCCTTCGATGAGCAGCCTCCGCACAGCGCTCACATCACCCTCCGAGCAGGCTTCTGCTAAGCTGCGGCTATCAGAGGAGACGCCAGAATCAGCACAATCAACACGGGGTGTGCCAGTGCTAGTTTTGTGAAGTCCATCGAATTAAAATAACCAATATTCTAAAACCTTTTCAGTTATGTAACTGAAGGATGGTCTAGCCTACTGTAATTGGAGAAATAGCTTATTTTATAGATAAAATCCACATTCAAAATCCAGGTTATAATTATACAAAAGAGGTTCAACTGCTAAAAAACATGAAATTAATAAATATTATAAAGTGGGCAAAACATAGAATTATAAAATCTTATCTGAGTCCATCAAGTAAAGGAAAATCAGACAGAAAAGACAATATTAGCAAGTGAAAAATTGATAAGGACGAATTCTTTTTTTTTTTGGGGGGGGGGTCTCGCTTTAGCCCAGGCTGACCTGAAATTGCACTATGTAATCTCAAGATGGCCTTGAACTCATGGTGATTCTCCTACCTCTACCACCTGAGTGTTGGAATTCAAGGCATACACCACCATCACTCGACTTCAGGAAGGAGTCTTTGAGCAAAGTATATACACATAATCATCTATGGCAGGGGAAGAGTTTCAAAAACTTGGGCAAGAAAAAAGTTGGACTCAAGTGTAAAAAAAAAAAAAGGTAGAAAAAGGGAAGTAACAAAATAAATAGCAATTTATTGCCCTTTAAACCTCCCCAAACCTAGAGACATAGTCTTATAGATAAAATTATTATCATTCTTGGGGCTTGAGAGATGGCTTAGTGGTTAAGGTGTTTGCCTGCAAAGCAGAAAGACCGGAATTCAATTCCCCAGTACCCACGTAAAGCCAGATACACAAGGTGGGGCATGTGTCTGGAGTTTGTTTCCAGTGGCTGGAGGCCCTGGTGCGCCCATTCTCTCTCACTCAAAATAAAAAAAATATTATAATTCTATTATTTCAAATATAACTGATCACTTCAACTACTAGTGGCCTCCATGGACATGTTCTTCATCGACCCATGCTACCAGTCAGAACACAGGCATCACCTTCTCCTGGGCATTTCTAGGCACCAGAGAGAGATGACGATATGACATCACTCCTCTATGCTCTATGCACATCCTCCAAATCTCCCTCCCAGGAAAAGCCAAATTCCTTGTAACTCTACCTAGTGACAGGACCCCAGCCCCCTCCACGTCTTGCCTCCCTGGCCACCCTACTTTTCTTTCAGCCTTCTTGCTCTTCTTCCACTATTACAAATAAGCTCTGACCAAGAGAAACTGCCTGTGTTGTCCACCTGCCAAAATAGCTCCTATCCAAGCTCCATTAATGTGCATCATGACCTGAAACCCAAGCACTACAAAAGCATCCTCAGTCAAGCTTTCCTTCAGACAGTGTTTCACTTTGTGGAGCAGGCTGGCCTTGGACATCTGTGACCATTCTGCCCCTAACCCATGGGCTGGGATTACACGCATGTCCCAGCAAACCTGCTCCCAGTGCCATGCTCTGGAGTTCACTTACTTGTGAATTGCATGATCCTCTTACCAAAGTAAAAGTCTCAAACAGTGCTTAATAAGCTTGCTGTTATAATCCTCTTAATTCCCTACTTCATAGGACATTGACAATCCCTAGACCCAGTGTTCATAAACACTTTTAAGCAAATTCAGGACAGATCCTTCCCTCAGTGCATTCTCCTCATAAAAACATTCCTCATGGGCTGGAGAGATGGCTCAGCGGTTAAGGCACTTGCCTCCAGTGCCTAAGACCCTGGGTTCAATTCCCCAGGACCCACGTAAGCCAGACCCACAAAGTGGTGGCTCTGGTGCGCTCTCTCTCTCTCTCTCTCTTTCTCTCTCTCTCAATCTCTGTATCTCTGCTTGAAAAATGAATAAAATATTTTTAAAAACTGTCAATAAAATGTTAAAAAATATATATTAAATTTATAAAAAAAAATCCTCTCTTGGGCTGGAGAGATGGCTTAGTGGTTAAGGCGTTTGCCTACAAAGCAGAAGGACCAGAGTTCGATTTCCCAGAGTCCACAGATAGCCAGATGCACAGGTGGCACGTGTCTGGAGTTCATTTGCATTGGTTCTCTCTCTCTCTCTCTCTCTCTGCCTCTTTCACACATATTCTCTCAAATAAATATTTTTTTAATTCCCTTCACTTTCACATTCACTTACTTCTTCATGCATGTACATCTCTGCCGTCTGGCCCTTTAATTCAAGCTCCCTGTACCAGGTCAGAGAGCCTCACAGGAATGACTCAACCAGCTCTTGCACTTCCAAACTCTGTGCAAAGACCACACTAAACCCAGCATAGGACACTGAATTGCACGTCCCCAGACTTGTTCAATAAAAAGTAATGTCAAAACCATAATGTAATTTCACGAATGTCCTGGGTTCCTACTCAGCCTCCGAAGTGGGGAGGGAAGGACCTAAACGCCAAGTAAGAGTTAGAAACAAAGGTTAGCAAAAGAAAGCCAGCCAATCTGGGAGTATAGTCAAAAAAAAGATAATTAAAAACCTAGATGAAGGCTACACAATAGAAAAATAAAACTCATATGCTTGTTGGTTTTACATAGTTTTTCTTTTGTGCCTTTTTAAAAGATGTTGCATAGCTGGGTGTGGCGGCACACAGCCTTTAATCCCAGCACTCAGGAGGCAGAGGTAGGAGGATCACTGTGAGTTCAAGGCCAGGCTGGGGCTACAGAGTGAGTTCCAGGTCAGCCTGGACTAGAGTGAGACCCTACCTCGAAAAAAACCTAAAAGACGTTACATAAAAACAATGTAGACTGAAGTATGTATAAATGCTATTGTTTCCTTTCTAAACCCACATACACTCATGTAGGGATACAATAGTCCACAGGGCACACTAGTCGACAGTGGACTGCACATACAACAGTGTCCCAGGAGAACAGGAGAGGGATGGAGGGGAGCAAGAACACACTCATTCTGGAACTGTGTGAAGACACACCTCACTGCCATGTTCCATGAAGCTATGCTCATCAGGGCTTCAAAGAAGATCACTTGTTGCTCACTCTGGCTATCCTCTTACCAGTACGGTTATCTGAGGAGGCTTTTCTCTCAAGACCATCCTGATCATTAAGGCAGGACAATAATGAAATATTTTTAGTTTCTTAAATAGTTAAGGGGAGAATATGAAGTTATTGAGGATTGATAAGGTATTTTTCCCATCTGTTTTCAATATATACCCACAACTGTCCATGGATAAAATGGTGTGGCTATTATATAAAGTTGAAAAACCTTAAAGCATCGAGCTACAAAAAAACCCTCTAAAAATCCTATAGACAAGTTACTATTAGAGACACAAAAATAAAGACAGTAGGCTGAGTGACATTCATTGATGGAGAACAAACAGCAGCCTGGCCTTTCAACACCCTGGCATCAGCTAAGACAATGGTGCTCTGCCAATTGCCATCTACTTGGTCGTGAGAAGTTCCTCATCCCACTCAGCTTCTCATCTATAACCTGGAATAAACTAAAACTGATGACCTATAAGGTTTCTCTGATGTTCCATGTTAAGTGAGTATGGTATCGGGCACAAAATAAATAAATGCTTAATGTTGGCTTCTTTCAACCAGAAGAAAATGGCTTCCACACTGGTCAGGCCGAGCGCAAGCATGAGCACTCACTTGTCCGACTGCCCTGCGTGCGCTGTGCTCTCAGCTCTCATCCGGGTAAGTGCAGCAGCAGCTTCATCCAACGCACAGCTGACAGACGACGTCAGCCTCCGGAGCACCTCGGGGTCTGCAAAGGCTTTGCCGTCTGCCGTGGAGAGCTTGCCTATTCCTATTACATGTTCACATCGGATGGCCATACCCCGAAAAAAAAGAAAAAAAAGAAAACCCAAGTTACTTACATCAATATGCTCAGAAATAACTTTCAAATGCTACAGTGCATGTCTATTGTCTGTCTAAAATCTAAGAAAAAAATCACTCTTCTTTAATTTCATTTTATGGGGTTCATAAGTATATGGTCCCATCACTCTTTGGTGCCAGGTAAGGGTCTTCAGCCTGTGCGGGCACACAGGGAGTCTCTCTGACACATCTGTCATGTCAAAGGGTGTTAAACTGGTAGGAGGTGAGTCATGAGCTAGTCAGTCATTTTTATTACCGCATACAGAAAAAGACAGCCCCAAATAAAGTCCACACAGAGGACAGCAGAGACACAGAAAGGAGAGACTTGAAAACACCATCCCTGACTCACTGGCACCAGCTCGGTCACTGTTTTCAGGACTGTCTGCTTTTGCTTTAGCGATGCTTAGCAGGACTATCACTTGTGACCAATGCCCTAATGTAAGGTAGCTGTATAAAAAGTTGTGCGTAAGCTGGGCATGGTGGTGCATGCCTCTGATCCGAGCACTCGGGAGGCAGAGGTAGGATTTCCATGAGTTCAAGGCCACCCTGAGACTATATAGTGAATTCCAGGTCAGCCTGGGCTAGAGTGAGACCCTACCTCGAAAAAAAAAATTGTGCTTGTGTGTGTATGTAATATACATGTATTTATATAGATTATGTAGATTATATATACAATCTATATATACTACATTACAAATATCTAGATTATATGAGACAGATATATAGAGGTATATATTTCAAACTACATCTACAACTTGCTACAAATACTCAAAAGAATCCTAACTGTAAGTACTATATCTAAAAATTATTCAGAACAGCAAAAGATAAAAAAAAACTCTAGAAGCAGAAATAACAACTATAAAACAACTGTTACTTTCCCGCTATCCCTAGGAAGCAAGCTTACCCCTAACCTTCACTATGCCCTGGTGATGCTTCATCCAGGCTCCCACCTACATCCCCTGTGGTATCTTTCACAGATGCAGCAGAGAACAGTCTGGGCAGCTGTGCATCTTCCAAGGGCTCCAATGAGCAGTCACATCACAACTAAAGAGCAGTCTTTACTCTCACACTGACACTGCTCAACATGCAGCCTGGCAAACACAAACACCACTATCACTTGGGATTGTGCAAAAGTGAATAGACCTCAAAATGTACTGGATACAAATGTAAACTTCTGAAGCCGGGCGCACTCGGGAGGCAGAGGTAGGAGGATCACCATGAGTTCAAGGCCACCCTGAGACTACACAGTGAATTCCAGGTCAGCCTGGACTAGAGTGAGACCCTACCTCGAAACCCCCCCTCAAAGTGTACACTTCTGAAAAGACCCCTGGATGATTCAAATGTGTACTAAAAAATGGTTTAAGAAGCATTATTACAGGCTTTAAAATAAGCTAAGACAAAAGGACCAATCACTCAGTAATAATAGACTCATCTGCACACATAAATTTGTAACAGGATTCAATAATGTCATAAACTTCTGTTTAAAGTTTATAAAAGTTCATCTTCATTCCAAGAATATTCTGATATGAAATACTCTATCTTATAAAACCAAAGACAGATCTGAGAGTAAGCCTCTATGGCATTAGCTATAACAAAGTGCTCACCAAAACGTGCCCAGGAGAAACCAGTCTTGTCTGTGAAGACCAAGACCTGTTGTATATTCTGTGACACTAATATTCGTGGTCATATCCTCCATGGTCGTAGTCAAATCAATCAAATTCTACTGTGGCACCACTGAAGTCAATGTCAGGCTTCTACCATGAAAGATAAGCAAGTCTCCTGCCTCAGCCTCCTGAACGATAGGGCGCTGGCATTGCAGGTGTGAACACCTGATGCATATGAGGACTGTGTGTGGGGGTGGTGGAGGTGGGGGGCTTTCACAGAAAGAAGCAGAAATGGAACATGCAATGCTCTGTGGTCCTTCCACGATTCATCCAGTCACTGATAACCTCAAGTGGACCAGAACACGGGGACTACAGAATTCTCTCCAACGTCGGACATAGCAGGTCATCAGTCAGACAGAAATCTCCACCTGACTGAAAGTTCCTCTTAGAATTTGATAAACAGAACTAGAACACAACAGAAACTCCGTCTTTGATAAAATGGCTTCAGTTTCAAATCTAAGCTAATATTTAGAAACAAGCTGAAACACAGCTTTCAAAGACAGAAGGGTCACCAGACTGAGGACTCGGGGATCAGAGGCACTGGATAGAAGGGTGGGCCTTGCTTGTGAAAATCAGGACCACAAACAACTGAACACAAGTCCCTAACCCCTAATGAACAGCCAGGCAACCATTATCCAAGACCAAACCAGAAAGGCCATCAATGGGAGACACAGGTGCAGAGCTGAATAAGGGAGGAGTGCTAACTGGAAGTGAGCACGAAGTGACCACCTCCTCGAGAAGAGTGGCACCCTCAACCCTTCTGCTCTTAGCTGGGCAGCCAGCTTCTGATGGATGAGACAATGCTGGCAGACATTTCTCTCAAGAAACTGAACAAACATAGAGGAAAGACCTAGATACTAACATTTTTGATGTTTCCAAAGAAAGAAAAGGTTCTATGTGTATTTGAATGTTCCCAACATTACCTATCACTGGGGTACACATCCTACATAATTCTTAGACTAAGAATTCAATCTATTGTACTCTCCCAATAATATTACACTGTACCATAGGACTGGCCCAAAGACAGACTATCCTGGTGAGTCAATTACATGAACTCATGAAAGGCAGAAATTTCTCTGGCAGGAAATAAGGAAGTCAGGTCAATGCTGGCTTAAAGATAGAAAGAAAGGAGCTGTATACCAAGGGGTGCAGGCAACCTTAAGAGGTGAGAAGAGACACAGGTGACAATCCACAAGTGAGACAAGAATCTCAGTGCCACACTGTAAGGAAATGAATTCTACCAGCAACAACAAAGAATTTGGAAGAAATCTTTTGCCCAGAGTCAACAGATGGCACATGTGACTTTAGCCGACTAAAACCTTAGGGCAAAGAATCTGGCTCCTCCATTTCCAGACCTGATCCACATTGGACTAGAACTCACCATTTGTCTCTCCCTCCCAGGTGCTGGGATTTTGGGTGTGTGCCACCACACCCAGCGAACAGTAAGATATTTCAGCCTTGTTTGGCTACTCATAGGGAAAAAAAATAAAAAATAAAATCAAGCCAGGCACAGTCCATATCGAAAGGCATGAGGGACTGTGAGTTCAAGGCCAGGCTGGGCAATACTGTAAGACCCTCTTTCAAAAGTAAAACAAAACCCAGACAATGTGAAATAACTTCTTAGACCTACACAGTGACAGGATGTGTCCTGGTAGTAAGGAAACTTCTATTTTTATCTCCACATGAAACCACAAGACACGCAGACCTGCTGTCAAGTGGACAGAGACCAGTAGTGCGGTGGTGTGAGGAGCAAACAGGACGGATGCTCAGTGAGGCCAGCATGGTCAGTATTCGAGCTCAAGTTTCTGTGTGCGATGTTTCCTTTAAAAAGAGAGGCAGGCTGGAGAGATGGCTCAGTGGCTAAGGGGCTTGCTTGCAGCAAAGCTTAATAATGGATTTGATTCCCCAGGACACATGTAGAGCCAGCAGAGTGGTGCATGCATCTGAAGTATGTGTGCAGTGGCTGGAGGCCCTGGTATGCCCATTCTCTGTCTCTCTTCTATCTTTCTCTGCTTACAAGCGGGAGGGAGGGAGGGAGGGAGGGAGGGAGGCAAGGAAGGAAGTCACATCTTTGATTTCAGAGTATGAGACCAGCCTGGGATTACAGAATGAGTTCCAGGTCAGCCTGGGTTAGACTGAGACCTTACCCCCAAAACAAACAAAGGAAGGAAATGAATGAGGGAGAAGTGAAATATAGAAAAAGTAAGGGGAAAAAGTATTTTTCTCCATTAAAACACTGTTCCTATGAAGATGATACAATCCATTTTACCAAAACATGACCATTCACTTTAAAAGGTTTAGACAGATCACACTAAAGAAAAATTGGGGGATTGTTGTTTTTCATGAACTTGCTGCAAGTCTCACATTAATGAATACTGACTGCTCCTAGTAGAAATATGAGATTAAGCTGATGAAAGCTACTTTGTAACATTTCATTAATATATAACCTTGTTTCTGCTTAAAGCTATTTTAATACTGCTGATCCATACAGCACTGCAACCCTTGCCTCAGTGAACCTTACCTGAGATGTTCTTTTCAGAAAGCACACTACCACCTTTTCTCAGTATTAACAGTATGCCCAGAGGCTTGATTGGTTTGTTCTTGTAGTGCAGATTGGCCTGGGAAAACCTCTAACTAGCAGTAAGGCTCCTGTCTCAGCTTCCCATGGACTGGAATTATAGGTGTGAACTGCCAGGCCTGACTAAGAGATCTTTTTAAACAGCAAAATATTCAATTAAATAGAAAGAAAGAAAGAAAAAAAAAAAAACCCACAAAAGTTTTAATGTGAAAAGTACACTGCTCCAGGACATGGGTTTACAGTATGCAAGTTAGAACGACAAAGTGCAGTGCCGGGATCACCCTAATTAGGACATGGGATGGATGGGAAAGCATCGTCCGTTGCTCTTTGCCTGACTTGAATGAGTGTCTTTGATTTTAGCAGGTACCCAAGTTGATAAATACAACGTTCATGCATAATGAAATCAGATGTAGAAGTCCCTTTTTATAAGGTACACTGTAGCTGGTAATGATGATCAGAATACTTTAATGCTGTAATTCACAAGAAACCCACCAATTAACCTTCCTACCTCTCTACATGACACCACACATAGCGTGTTGGACCACACTTACAGCTCCCAGTTTGCATGGGGTTTAGGTGCAGCGGGCACCAAGGGCACCTGACCAGAGACACACCTGCAGCTTCCAGCAAAGCTTCCAGCCGAGCCTGCGTCTCGGGATCTACTGTCCTGAGGTCTGCACCGTCAGCACTTCCTGACAGCAGCAACTTGGAAGCTGTTTCCAGCATCGGATTCTCCAAATCATCCTGATCCAAAATGAAAGACTCCACCTGGAAGGCACGTCAGGAGCAGTGAGGAAGGCAAGGAAGAGAGAAAAAGAATTAGCCAAAGATAAACATAAGAATAACCCTAAATTAATTCAGTGGGCTGTCAAAGCCCAGTACTCAGCTACAAAAGAGAACGGACTGTGTGGAGGGCAGAGGAAGGCATGGTTCAGCTGCAGTCTAATTTTGACACTGAAATGATACAAGGTGGACATGAGCTACCATGTCAGCAGGTTGAGTCGGCTCTGAAATCTTTGACCTTGATAGGCTGCCTAACCCCAGCAGACCCTCCTCCGCCAGCCCTTAAGAGCACTTTCTTTTCTGCAACCTTGTATTTATTTACCTGTGAAGGAAGGAGTGAGCCACACAGACTTGGTAGAAGGGCAATCATTTACTGATATTATAATATGAATAGAACTAAAATATTAAAAATATATTTAAAAACTACATTCATGGGGGCTGGAGAGATGGCTCAGGGGTTAAGGTATTTGCCTGAAGAGCCTAATGACCCAAATTCGATTCCCCAGTACCTACATAAAGCCAGATGCACAAGGTGGCACATGCATCTGGAGTTAGTTTGCAGCAGCTGGAGGCCCTGGTGTGTGCATTCTTTCTGTCTCTTCTCTATCTCTCTGCTTGCAAATAAATAAATTAAATAATACATTCATGGATTAGGGAGATGTATCAGTGGTTAAAGGCACTTGATTGCAAAGCTTGCTGGCCCAGGGTTCAATTCCCCAGTAACAATGTAAAAAGCCAGGTATAAACCTGTAATCCAAGTACTTGGCAGACAGAGGTAGGATTGTCATGAATTCCAGGTCTGCCTGAGCTAGAGACCCTACCTTGAAAACCGAAAACAAAAAAACTAAAAAGAACCAAAAAATCCCAAAACCCCCAGACATAATACAAAGTGGCGCACACATCTGGAGTTTAATGCAGTGGCCCCAGATCTCCCAAATTAAAAAAAAATTATAATAATTTTATATATAGAACACATTCACTAATACCACCAATTTCATCAGAGAAGTCTGTAAGTACAAGCCTAGGCAACAAGAACCTAACCTACAGCTTGTGATTATACTGCAAGAAATACGGTCAATTCAAATAACAAGCTAACTTTCAATCACTCCTGAGAATATTGTCAGAGTTTGATAACCAGTTTCAGTGGTACTTTCCAGTAAAAATGGTACTTCATAGAAACAAAAGGCTAAATAATCTTACATCTCAATGAGGTGAAATGTGAAGAATTCTGCTGAAGAAACTACAAGCACCCAGCCACAAGGATGCCATTCATGCCCCCTTGGAGAGGTCACAGAGCAGGTCTTGTGAAGAAATGTGAGAAAAGGACTTACAACGACATTAGATCCGTTCTCTTTGGTTTATAGATTGGAGTTGGTGATAACTAGAAAAGCATCACAGAGATACCTCTGCTTGCTGTAGACATGGTCACACTAGGCTGACCTTTCTTGGGGTTTAGGGATGCTGCCCAGTACAATCTCAAACATCTGGGCTCAAGCAATCATCCTACAACTGATAGGCCTGCAGGCCTCCAGCAACATGCCCAGCAGAAATCTAGTAAGAGTATAATAATTAAAATAGGACTGGGGAGGTTGCTTAGTGGTTAAAGCACCTGCTTGCAAAGCTTGCTGGCCTTGGTTTGATTCCCCAGTGCTCATGTAAAGCCAGATGCACAAAGTGGTGCATGTGTGTGGAGTTGGCAGCATGGCCTGGGAGAAACCTCTCTCTCTCTCTCTCATAAAATTAAAGGAGAAATAACTACGCATACAGCTATTTTAATTGGCACATATTTAATAGTAAATTAAGTTTTGCTATTTCAAAAGCAAACAAAAATGATATAAGTAGCTGATATTTTTCATAAAATTCTAAAAAGGTAATAATTTTAATCAAAAACATGTGAGAGAGACTGAATTCCCCACAGGAAAGAACGTTAAATGATCTAGGAGTCCAGGGCTTAGGAGGAGCAGCTTCTCTGTTCTGTAATATGCTAGGATAACTATGGTTGATAGCAATTAGTTGTAATTTCCAAAATACCCAATAGGGAGGATCTTGAATGCTCCTAAAACGTTGTGTGTCTGCACATTACTGTGTGTCATATGACGCACTTGGGTCTGAAACATGAGGACCTCTGGGTCTTTAGTTTGTCTCATGCCTGATATGCACATGTGTGTGTATTATTCTATGTCCTATGAAAGAAAGATTGCATTTAGCGCATTGATGTAGACCTTTTAAGTGTTGAACATATTTTCAGGACTCATGCAACTTTTTATGGGGGGGAGACACTGCAAAGAAGTAGAAATTTATAAAATGATTTTGAGATTCTTCCCTTTCAGATTCTAAAAGGCTATAAGAGTGTCTGGGGAAAGGAGAGCTAGGTATAGGTTGCTTGTAGTAGAGAGGCCTTCCCTACGCGACTTAGGCTGCCCTGAAACTCATCACTCTCTTGCTTCCTATGCCCAGTGCTGGGAGTACAGGCATTTCCATACTAATAAACTTGATAGTATTTTAAAAATAATTTCTTTATAAGGAGAGGAGGGAGTGTGGGCACTCCAGGGCATGCGCCGATTGTGCAGCTGACTTTACGTGGGTACTGGGGAAATCACACCTAGGCCAGCAGGCTTGGCTCCAGTCCCTTAAGAATATTTATATGTACCACAAAGTCTTACACAAGGACCCAGCAAGATGGAGGGCAAGAATGACGCCTGCACTGACTGTTTAAACATGCTCACCTAGCTATTTCTGTGCAAAGAGAGCCTGTGCCAGGAGAGAGGCAGAGTGTGAAAAGCAGTCCTGCCTCTAGGAACAGATTCCTTCAAGGACAGCACAAGCCCAGGTAGAAAAGGGGCCGCCTACAGCTCAGGGATGAGACAGGAAAGAACTTGTCTTCCCTTCCCACCCGAAGAGCTATGGCGTAGCTCTGTAATCCGCACTTCCAAGCACACACACAGTCCTGTGTTCAATCCCAAAACAGTGAGCGTTAAGATGACTCCATACACTTTTCCAACTGAAAGGATTTTTGTGCTTATTACCCAGTAAATGGAGGAAGACTGACACAGGCAATGTAATCTCATTGGCATTTAAAACTAAGTGTCTCTTTTTCAAATTTAAGCCAAATTATGTGTGCAACCTTTATCATGCTCCCAGCTGAAGTAGTTCAGATTAAATACTGAAATGCATTTTCCACTGATCAATGACTCATTTTTATTATGTAATTTCCCTATAAAAATTCATCTTGAATCACAACAAAGTTCTGAAATACAAACATTTTAAATAGCCTGAATAAAGAACTTTACTTCTTTTTGCAGTGCTGGGATTTAAACTCCAGTCCTTGCACACCCCAGGCAAGCACTCAACCACTGATTTGAGACTATTTTCTTTAGATGAAGGGTATGGTGGCTTTCACAAAGAGCAAAGAGATTTCCTCAGTGAGTCTAGTCCTCAAGGAACAGCTGTCCGTTAGTGAGTATTTAAAGCTACATTTAATAGATTTTGAGTCAACTGTTTCCTAAAACGGAAAATTCTTGTCCAATATAAAGAGCCAGCAAAATGCAAGATCTAGAGAAAAATAAGAAAATAATCTCAGAGCCTTAGAAATCCAAGGTTTAATTTGCTGTTGATAAAAAAGAAGTGTAATGACCCTCACCTAAATGACAGGCTTCTAAATGTCAAGAGACTAAGCAAGCACCCAAGAGTCCGATTTTTCTGTGAGGAACTCAATACTGGAGCACCACAGGGATGCATGTTCACACAGCTTGGAAAGAGGACTTGAACTTCCTATGGCCATGACCGAATGGCTGAAGGCACCCGCCTGGCTTAGACAACACTAACTGTGTAGCGCCTTCCATTAAGCATTCCTGTCCCTCACATGTGCCACAACCTACTGCAGTCTTTAGGAAAGCAGGAACAGGCACACGGGACAAGAAAGGTCAGCGACTTGGTCTTGGGGCTGTCCTCTGTATGTTAGGGTATCAGCAGCAGAACCGGCCTTCCCTCAACCCACGCCAGCAAAGGCCCTACCACAGGAGACAACCAAAAATACCTCCAGACACGCCAGATGTCTCGGTGAAAGAGGAAAGCTGACCAACCCCAACCCAGCAAAACAAGACGGCGCAGGACCTGGATGGAGGAAAGCCATGGGGCTGAGAAGCACTGAGTTAAACAGACAAGGAACATTTTACAGTGCGGCCGGCCGTTTCCTTCAAGTAAGCACAAAGAGAGCGAGAATTAAGAATAGTTTTAAAGAGATTTTAGAAAATATAACCCAGTAATATAATACAGATCCTATTTAAATGCTGGCTCAAGAAAGCCAACTATTAAAAAAACTGACATTTTTGAGAGAAGTGAAAAGATCTGAACTTGTATTTGCTGGGTACTTGATAATAAAGAAAATTACTCTGGTTGTGTAAGAAAACAGACTTGTCTTTTATAGCCATGCACCTCACCAGTAGTAATAATACTAGCAAATTACCATAAATACTTGACATAAAAAAAAAGCTGTGTGAAAACAACCCTGGGCTTTTATTTATTTTTTAAATATTTGTTTATTTATTTGCAAGCAGAGAGACAGACATAGGAGAAAGAATGGACACTCCTATACACCAATTATTACTATCTTTGTTCTTCTGGAAACTATGTTGTTTACTTACCAATGAATTTCAAGATGGCAAGGACTGAATTTTATACCCAGGATGTATCTCCATACTTATTCCAGGAAAAGAAGCTACCTTCAAAGTTGGTCACATTAAAATTATATATACATATATATATATATACATACATATATAAAATCTCTTAATAAGTCTAGCCTTCTAGAAAAATCCCTTCAAAAGAATGTTTATGCTGAGTTTCATGACTTAATCTTAGTTCCAGTAAATGTCAAGGTTTCTTGTGACCAATTTGAACATTTCTAAACTAAACAAAAAAAAAAAGTGTATTTATAGACACAGCTCCTCTAGTAACTATGTTACCTAAATGTTCACTAAGTGACTTGAACCTGTCATTAGGAACTGAATTTACTCACACAGATGTTCACTTACTCAGGGATCCTCAGACCAAAGACTAAATAACCAAAAATTTAAGACTACAACAGTTTCTAAATCTTGATATTTAACTACATAAAAATGGTGAGAATAAGAGTTAAAAGACATTATCATTAACAGTGACTTAGTATTTTTTTTTCTTTTTGCCCAATGTTGGGGATCAGATCTACAATATAATACAGAACTCATGAAGACAACAACGATGGGTAAGCTTGGGATGGTCAGGGAGGTGTGGCCATGAACCAGACAAGACTGGAAAGATCTAACCTGGAAAACCCAACTTCCCATAACCTAAAAAAATGAGGGCACAAAAGACTCAAAAGAAAATTATTATAGTAAAATAGAACTTACTATGTGATAGAAAGAATATATATATATATATATATATTCTAAAAATAAACATCTGATCACACTTTAGCAAAAAAAAATCAAGTTTTCAAAAGGAAGTATTTAATTGAACAAGTTATATTCTTGGCACATAAAGCTAAAGGAAATGAAAATGAAATGTTCACAGAATAGTTGTTGTAGTTAGCTTTCTTGTTGCTGACCAAATGCAGCTTGTGGAGGAAGGGGTTGATTTTGGCTTACAGACTTGGGGGGGGGGAGGCTCCATGATGGCAAGGAAAATCATGGCATGAGCAGAGGGTGGACATGACCTCCTGGCCAACATCAGGTAGACAACAGCAGCAGGAGTGTGTGCTAAACATGGCAAGGGGAAGCTGACTATAAAACCCATCAGCCCGCCCCCAACAACACACCTCCCACAAGGTTCTAATTCCCAAATTGCTATCAGCTGGGGACCAGGCACTCAGAACACATAAATTTGTGGGAGACATCTGAATCCGACCACCACACTAAATGTTCCAATAATAATGAAAATAAAGGTTAAAATTAAGTGCATCTTATTTCCTTTAGGATATGGCCATATCTGACCTTAAAATATTTTAGAGCTTTAAGTGTAATTAGTAAAACCCCGAAAGATCTAAAAAAATGTAAAAATACAAACCAAAATGAAATTGAGAAAAAAAATAAAGGTTTCACTTATAGAACTAAATGCCATTTTTTGGACAAATCTAGCAAGAAGAGACCACCTCTGGCAAAATAGTTATGGAATAGATTATGGCTGTTAAGCAGTAACACTATGAACACAACTCTGAACCAGTCAACATAAAAGCCTTAAAGAGCCTATCGCTTGGGAAGCTGAGGCAGGATCGAGGCCAGCCTGGGCCAGAGTGGGACCCTGCCAGGCATGGTGGTGCACACCTTTAACTCCAGCCCTCGGAAGTGCGAGGCCACCTGAGACTACATGGTGAATTCCAGGTCAGCCTGGGCTAGATCAAGTAAAAGCCAAAACAAAAGCATTCTTCTAGGAGCAGTTACTACTCAAACCAGCAGAAAGGAAAAGCTCATGGTGGTCGTGTCACAGATTGTCCATTCAAATAGCATTGAATCCAAATGCATTTATTGGTGATCTAAACAAATGTAAGGAATATTATTAGAGTTCAGGGCCAGAGTATTTTGTTAACAAAACTCAGAAGCCAGGACTGGAGAGATGGCTCAGCTGTTAAGGGCACTTGCTTGGAAAACCTGATCTGTAGCTTGTTTGCAGTGGCAAGAGGCCCTGGTGCGCTCATTCTCCCCCCCCCCCCCTTTGGAAATAGTGAAAATAAAATAAATTATAAAAACACCCCATAAACCAGATTAGAAACTTCCTAACTCATCATAAACCCTACTAACAAGCCTAAACCAGCACTAATACACAAAAATAAATACAATACACCAAAGTCCAAATGAGACTGAGGAACAAATTAAACCTGTCACAGAAATAAGAGACACAGAATCCCAAAGGAGCATTCGTGCTGTCCTCTCTTGCTGGAAATTTCTTCCTAAGCTGGCATTCTACCTTATCTACTCTTCCTCTCACAGGAGGTTCTGCCCTCTGCTCTGCCACCACACCACCCATTCCTTTCACTTTCTCCTTAGTACAAAAGCACAACCTGAAATTCCCCTCTTACTGCTTTTTTCTTACTCTTTACTTTCAGTCCCATCAGAATCCCATGTGATTGCTAGCACATGGCAACTTCAGATACAGAGCAGTATCTAAACCAAATCACTGAGGAACAGCAGTAAGTGTAACCCACTGCCTACTACTATCAGAGGTGAGAATACTGACCACCTCAACAGGTGCGTGATTAGATAAGCACCCACCACCATAAGGACTCTGTGGAGCCAAGATGCCCTTCTTGTTTGTTAAAATAGTGTTCTATCAGAAACTGAATAGTATACAGAGCTTTAAAACTGAAGAATGTTCCCTGCTAATCAGGAAAGAGAAGCTCAGATCAAACAGTGAACAGCTCTGCAAAGAGCCAAAGAATAAACAAAAGTCGTCAGATATAATCACTGAAATGGCAAAATGAATCATTTAAAGAAGGCATTACTAGCTTTCCAGAAACTTTGTGAGAAACAACTGAAATCTAAGTGGTGAGATCAACATTTAAAACAAAATCCATAGCTTTCTTAATTATCAATGACCCATTTCAAAATAAAATATAAAATGAAAAGTTGTAATTCACAATAAAAAAGCTAAAAACAAAATAAGCCAAAAAAAACCAGGAATATATCTAGCAAGACAAGTGTGTAACACCTACATGACAAACTGCAACACTTTACTGCAGGACATTAAAGACACCTGAAGAAATGGAGAGGCATACATATTCCTGGATGGGAAGACTCAATAATGTAAAGATGTCAATTCTCCCCAAATTAATCTGTAAATTCAATGCACTTCCAATCAAAATCCCACAGGGATTTCTAATGGAACTTGACATGTTGACTCTAAAGTTCATCTGGAAGAGAAAATACACAAGAATTGCCCCCCCCAAAAAAAACTTTTTGAAAAAGACAATGGGGAGGGGTACCCTGTCAGAAGTCTCCTCCAGAAACATAAATAAAACTAAAATGTAGAACAAAATGTGAGATACTAAATTGCTCTAATACTGTAGATACAAAAAACAGAGGCTTTTCGGAACAGCACACAGGACGCATAAAAGGACTGGTAAGGTTCTGATATTATCCAAAGGGGCTGTAGAATAAGCACTGGAAGAGCAGATGGAAATATATATAAAAAATGTGTAAGTTATATTAAAAAAATCTTCAACTGCACTAACGGACAAGATTTTGAAAGTAAGCAATTTATAGGAGAAATATCAAATTCCAGTAAGTATGCATAACTTCATTGAAAATCAGATTGAAAATTTTAAAAAGATATTATTTTACACCCACTAGCAGATAAGGTCTAAAGTTTTGGGGGAAATTTGGTAGAATCTAAAAATTCAACATGTAAAAATAAGGTTTTATTTCTAGGAATTTTTGTTTATATAAATATTTGCACATGAAACAAAGCATGTACATGGATGTTCACTACAATACTAATTATTGTAGAAAAGCTTTAATTAACCTGCATGTCTAGCAATAAACATTTAGACAAAAAAATATAGACTAGGGGCTGGGGATATAGCTCAGTGTCAGAGTACTTGCCTAGTATACAAGGTCTCTCTCTCTCTCTCCTCTCTCTCTCTCTCTTTCTCTCTCTCTCTCCCCCACCCCCCCACAACCAACTAATGTGTCTGTCATATTCTGCATTATTTGTCTTTATAAACTTAGTATCAGTGCTCTTGTTTGAGTACGTTAACTTGGTCAGAAATTCTAATCTGTTCCTTGAGCAATTCCCTGCATCGAGAATAGTGCCCAAATCATTAAGTACAGAAAAATATATACCAGTGAATAAATGAACAGATTTTCACATTACATTAGGGGTAAAATCAAGCTGTAGCAAAACACAGTATTCTTCGGACTTAAAAGTTACCAAAACACACCCATATGCAATGCACATTAAAAAAGTCAAGACTAATATAGAATGAGACCAATTACGCAATTTTCATTTTTAGTTAGTCCATACCCTTCTGAAATATTGTTTACCTAAAAAAATTCCTATTATGTGACTTTAATAAATGACTAAGGGAGATATAGAATAAACCATTTCTTTAGATTTTGCCCTCCCCCAGAGCCAGGCACGGTGCCAGGCCTATAACCTCAGCACTGAGGAGGCTGGGTGGGAGGATTTAGAGACCCCAACAACAAATCAAGAATCATCTAAGCATTTCCCTGGCTAGCTATAATCCCAGGGCTCTGTGCTGTCAGGCTAACCTGATTTTTGCTTTGTTTTGTTGTTGGATTAAGACAGGGCCTCTGTAGCCCAGGTTGCTACTGAGCTCCAGATCCTCCTGCCTCCTGTCTCTACCTCCCAAGTGCTGGGGCTACAGCCAGAAACCAATGCATGCAGCTGTCTCGTCATTCTCTCAATGACTGAAGTGCTGACGTGGAAATCAAGCACTGAGAAGACCCAACTCTTTTCTCAATAGGGGGGAAATCAAAAGATATGTTCTCCTCTCTTTTTCCTTATCAATTCCCATTTTGTAAAGGTTTATTGAAAGACAAAATAAAATTCACCTGTTTTGTTTAATAAATCTGTGATTCTGACAGGTATAGACCTATGCACTCATCCTCACAATTAGGATAAATTTCATTTGTAAATTCTCACGAATTTCATCTTGTCCTTTTAGTCGTCGTCCACACTGGCTTCTGTCTCTAGTAACCATGACCTGTTTTCGGGGACTTTCATTCCAGCTTTCTCATGCAGGCCACTGGGATGGAGCATCCTGTGGTGCAGGTTTATGTAAAGAGCAGCTAATGTGGGCCAGTTTCCACTTCCCCTGTGTTAACACCCAAGATCAGGCCAGATCACAGCACCAGTGCATAGAAACTGTAGACTTTGCAGCCATGACTCCACTCTCTTCCCCTGCAATGCAGGAAGAGCTAGCTGTGTCAATTCTCACCAACACTTCTCACCCTCTTCCCGTCCATGCTTCACAGACAAAATTAAATAAAATCAGACTATGCTTTTCCTCTGCAGGGTTTTAATGGCTTGTAACTGAATGGTAAGTAAGACACTCCATTTACTCGCTTAGACTAAGCATCTGCTAAGATGCTTTTCTCAAGGCTCACTTTTTTGTTCCTTTGGTTTGTGAGGATTCTAAATGCACTCTGGGTGTGATTTTGAGCTGGTGGCTTCTTTTTAGCATTTTCCTCACTGTCTTCTGTTTAATGTGTATAAAGTCCAAATTAATGGTTTTTCTTTTATATTTATATCCTTTGCATCCTATATAAAGTATTGACATTAATCCAAAGGTACAAAGGCTTTCTCCATGCTATCTTCTAAAATTTTCTGCTTTCTGGTTTTGCCATCTGCATTTATAAGCTTAATTTCTGAACACAGTGCAATATTTGAATGGATTTTTTTAAAAAAGATATTTAAACATCACATCACCATTGTTCAGAAAACTGCATGTATTGTCTTCAGGTTCTGTACCATTCTCTGAACTTGGGTTCTCCCCACCACCATTTTTGAGGCAGGGTCTCACTCTAGCCCAGGCTGTTCTAGAACCCCCTTCTGTAGTACCACACTGGTCTAGAACGCACAGTCATCCTCCTTCCCTCAGCCTCCTGAGTGCTGGGTTTACAGGTGTGTGTCACCACATCTGGCTGTCTGAGAGTCGCACATACAGAGAAAGAGAATGGGTGTGCCAGGGCCTCTTATCACTACAAACGCACGCCAGATGCGTGTGCCACTTTGTGCATCTGGTTTTCTGTGGAGAGTGGGGAATCAACCCAGGCCAACGGGCTTCGAAGGCAAGTGCTTCTCCACTGCGGAGCCATCTCCCCAGGCCCTGTTGCTCTCCTTTTTAACCAATAACTTGCTATCCTGGACAGTACAATCTGTTCTGGCTGCAAAGGTTTCTTTATAATATAGCCCTAAAATATTCCAACTTACTTTTCAAAATTGTTTGGGTTAAACCCTTTTCTCTAAAGATATTGGAAGATGATGAACTTGAAATTACTTGAAACAGTAATGACTTGACTATGAATACATATGTATTTTGAGGGTCATCTTTGTATTATCACTTATTTCGGCCATCTTTGTTTTCTTTTTCGTTTTCGCATGTAAACTACGTATGTACTTTCTTACGAGCACCCCTAGACATCCCCAATTTTCAGATAGTGTCATAACTGGTACTTTGCGAGGCCTTTTCAAGTGCTGGACAATCATTCAGAGTTTGTGCCTACATTCAGGGCAGATGGCTTTGACATTTTCTCTTACAATGTCTTTCTTAGTTGGTCGACAAGGACATGCTGTCCTCATATGTGGGGCTGTCACGTCACAGTCTGCACATTAGCATGTCTGGACTTTGCTGGGAGCATTTCTCATCAGAACTCTATCATGGTTTTACTAGAGTGTCGGTACTATTTATTCTCGAGTTGGATTTTCTTGGAATTTGCTCTTTTCATCTAAATCAACTTACTTGGCACAAAAGTTTTCTAAGTCTCTTTCTTATTGGCTTTTAATATGTGTTCAATGTTGGGGAGTGAACTGAGGGGAAAGCCCCACCACTGAGACGCACCGCCGGCTCGCCTCAGGAGCTCTGGAAGGCACGCAGATCCTCTGCAGTAGACCACTACCCCACCGGTCCCCTCGCGCTCCCCAGCTCAGTCTGGTCTGTCCTGTCATCTCCTTCAGTCTGCTTTACTCTGACTTGCTCTTCCTGTTCTAGTTTCTCATGGCAGAAGCCATCTCAAATGTCTCTTCTCTAACAAACATTTGTTGTTGCTTTGTTCCCTGTTAACACAGATTTAACTACACATCACAACTTCTGATTTATTTCATTGAATTTAACTATTTTCTAATTCCCTGTGGGGTTTCCTCTCTGACACATGTATTATTTTTGTCTTCCTTTTTTTTAAAAAATGTTTCACTCTTTTATATGGAAGGGGAAGGGGCAAAGCAAAGTCTCACTCTAGCTCAAGCTGACCTGGAACTCAAATTCTGTATTCCAGGCTGGCCTTAAACTCATGGTGGTCCTCATACCCCACCACCCCTGGCTTTCTGACACTCATTTTTAAGATACCAACTTAATTTCCAGGTATGTGGAAATTTTTGTGTTTTTCGGGGGGGGGGGGGGGGGGATAGAAGAGGTTCAAAGTAGGATCTGACTTTTCCCAGGGCTGTCTTGGAATTTTCCTCTGTACCTCAGGTTGGCCTCAAACTCATGGCAATCCTACCTCAGTCCTCAGAGTGCTGGGTTAAAGGTTTAAACCACCACCACAGGAGGCTTTTTGTTTGCTATTGATGAAGGAGTCTCTGCCAGTCTTCCTCTCTTTATTCTAATTCCGTGTGGTCAGTGAAACTACAGACTGCTAACTGAAGTAAAAATACACTAGAAATTATTTGTAGCACTTTTAGAGATAATTGGCACACTGTGAAAGGGTTGTACAACTAAAAGAGCTTGGGTAGAAGGTTTCATGTTATGTATACTTAACCACAATAAAAAGGTAGATGCTTATTCCCAGTTACGTTATCTCTGTCCAACTCAAGTTTTACACCATAAATTCACTTCTTAAATCCCACCATTTTATAATCATCTGATCTAAATTTTCAACCGCATTCCAGAACCCTAACCTTCCTTTCTCTTTCCTTCAGTCTACCTGCCCACATTTGGCACACCTCCTTCTTGCCTACCTCACAGTGAAAAGCCTGCGCCCACTGTTCAGGAGCCCTTCATCCAGCTCCTTCCTTGGCTGCTCTCTTTCCTTGGTCAGCTCAGACACATACTCTCCTCTAGATTCCCTTGATCTATGAATATAGGTTTAAAAACTATCTTTCCCAAAGCTCTGTACCACCTAACCTGCTAGATTATCCTCTCTGGGCCGTGTTAGCTGCACCCAACTAAACACACACTAACCTGCCATCTTTCAGTACCCTTAACCTGCCATCTTTCAGTACCCTAAGACTACTATGTATGTGGAAAGCAGACCTGGTGGTGCACACTTGTAATTCTACCATTTAGATGCAGAGACAGAGGATCCTGAGTTTCAGGCCAGCTTTGGCTCTACAGAGAGTTCAAGGCCAAACAAAGTGGCATAGGAAAATCCTCTCTCAAAAACAAAAGCTAACTCGTGGGGTTCGAGGGAGGTTCAGCAGAAAGGAATATTCTTGGCACATCCACAGCACTGAACAAAGCTAGCACTGGGATGAGGTGCTTGCTCACTTCAATCAGAGGAAGCTAAAGCACACACTTCAGAACACATCCAAGAATGTGTGATGGCATTTGGAAGGCAGAGGCAGGTCCTCGAAGAACACACATTAAGAATGCCATGTGGAAGAGGTGGCAGAAAGATTATGAGAGCCAAAGAAAGGGTAGGACTGTTTACAACACAAACTCCCAGAAACACAATGGCCTTGATATTCATGACTTCCCAGTGCCTGATAATACCTATACATAATGGGAGGAAAAAATAATGACACCGAAACAAAACAGAGACTAAGAGGGGGAAAAGATATGGGGGAGGTTGGGGAGGGAATCATAATGATGTATTGTCTATAATTATGGAAACTTTTGAGCTTTTTATCAATAAAATTTTTTTTAAAAATGAATGCTATGTGAGGGCAAGTGCTTGCTAGCTTTGGGGAGGGAGAAACAGGCGGTTCCTCGTAACTCATTGGCCAACCAATCTAACTTAGTTGGTGAGGTCCAAAAGCAGTGGACGATCCCATCTCAAGCAAAAGTGGATGATATTTAAGGTTGTTTTATTTCCTCCACATGCACCTGCACACACATGGACATGTGTGAACACACATATACATACACACACCAAACACACATACAAAGAGCATAATTTACTGCAGCACTTACCCCCCCCCCAAAAAAAAAAATCAAGGTATCAATTATAACTAGTATTTTTGCTTATCCTTCAATTACTTTTCAGGAATCTAAGATAATATCTAAATGAAAGTGCATTACATGTGGTAAAAACAGATTATACTTATGGTTCCATGGGTGCCTAATTCCCAAATATAAAACCTGAAAATAAATTTCCACTTTTGGGCAGTGTGCATTCATATCAGCATCAATCTGGAGAGAAGAATAGGCTTCTAGGCTCCAAGGACACTCAGAACAGTCCAAAGCAGAATCCCAGAGGCTCTCAAGTCCTCAACACTAAAGCAGACTTTAAACTCACCCACCATGGCTCAGGGAACTTCATGGAAGAGGGGGCAGAAAGATTGTAAGAGCCATGGTGGAGGGACTATCCAGAGACATTACCCCTCCCCCCCAAAAAAATCAGTCTGCTGCTTGCACAACTCATAGCCCTCCATCCCATGGAGCATTCCAGCAATCCCATTGGGGAGGGTCCTCAGTGGAATAGAGGCAGGGAGGAGAGAAATGAGGGCACCAACATAAGACCTATACAGTTTCTACTTAACAATAATAAAAAGTCCTATATACAGTTTCTACTTAACAATAATAAAAAGTTTTTAAAAACTTCTAAAGTAAATAGCAATTTTCATGGCCATTAGTTTTTAAATAGCTGTTATCTACATATTTTTATTTATTACTTGTTTATTTGTAAGTGGGAGAGGGGATGGACATGCCAGAGCCTCTTCCTTAGTGAATGACCTTCAGTTATATGCGCCACTATGCAGTGCTGAGGAATTGAACCAAGACCATCAGTCTTTGTAGACAAGCAACTTTAACCTCTGTGCCATCTCCCCAGCCCCATTAGTTTATGAAAAACTAAATTCACATGTTGATGCCAAATATCACATACATTTAAATGTAAAGCAATGTACTTCCCTTAACACCAAAAAATAAAAAAAAATAAAAAAAAAGCAAGCACCTATATTTGTGCGCACATTTGGGGAGGTCACATGACAGGAAAGAATGCTTGCTGGTTTGTGCTGTAGTTCACCGGGCACATGAGGCAGTCAGTCCCAGCTTGCTTTCCACCTTGGTTGAGGCAGGGCCTCACTGTTCATCACCATATTTGCCAAGCCTCCTTCTCTGCCACCTTTCTCCTTGCTGGGTGGGCTGAGACCACAGATACCTGCCAGTGTCCAGCTTTTACCTGGGTTCTGCACATCTGAACTCAGGCGATATCCACTGAGCCATCGCTCCATCTCAGAAAAAATGTAAAGGCAAAGAAATTTAACAAGATTAAAACTTATTCCTGGACATATGGTCATCATTTCTATGTACTGTCATTACAAATCTTGTAACTATTAATTTTAAAACTGTACAGTAAGTTGACTGGAAAGATGCCTCAAATGGTTAAAGGCATTTGCTTGCAAAGCCTAGATTCAAGTCCCCCAACACCCACATAAAGCCTGATGCACAAAGTGGAGCTTGTGTGTCTGGAGTTCGTTTGTAGTGTCAGGAGGCCCTGGCCTGCTCTCTCTCCCTCCCTCCTCTCAAACAAATAATCTGAAAACCCAAACCATAACAATAAGTAACTTCATTATGGAGATCAAGAAAAGCTACATGAACCAGGCGTGGTGATGCACGCCTTTAATCCCAGTACATGGGAGGCAGAGGTAGGAGGATCGCTGTGAGTTCGAGATCAGCCTGGGACTAGAGTGAGTTCCAGGTCAGCCTGGGCTACAGCAAGACCCTACTTGCAGCAGAAAAAGGAAGGAAGAGAGGGAGGGAGGGAGGGAGGGATAGCTACATGAAAGAAAAATGAAAAGCCAAAGTGCCTGCAAGTTACAAAAAGTAGCTATCTATGCTTAAGGTGGGAGGAAAGTATATAAAGAGTGAGAATACAATTTCATTAAAACATGAGGCCAACAAGTACAGCTGCTTCCTGGATTAGCACTGGCCTCAAGAACCATTCTATGGCCGGAAGACGGCTCAGCCATTAAAGCCTGCCAGCCCAGGGTTCAACTCCCCAGTACTCACTTAATGCATCAGAATGAGGTCCTGGCATGTCCATTCTCGTTTTCTCTGTCAGCCTTTCTCTTCCCCTTCCACCCCTAGCTCTCACACAAAATAAAATTGTGTGTGTGTGTGTAGATATAGTTTTTGTTTTTCCGAGGTAGTGTTTCACTCTAGCCCAGGCTGATCCTCCAACCTCAGCCCGGTTTACTTTCTTACTGAATTATTTTGTGGTGTGCTGATAAATAAGTAGCAGTAGCCATACAAAGTCTGAGTCACATGAGTTTTACACCAGGTCTGCCTTCATCTTAAAATAGATCTGGCAACTGGTCTAAGCAAGTACAACATTTACAAATTACCTTTGGCATTACTAAAAATCTGCTAGGTATTCCAAACCTAATCTAAACATTGTTTAGATTAACCTGGACCTGGGTCCCAACGATGGTGGCTTCAATCTTTACTCATCTCTGGCCCACCAGAACACTTCACAGCTCAGAGGGTGTGCATCCAATGCCACTTTAATGTCATATAAACGCCACAGTTTACTTTCACTGTTCAAATTGTGTGAAAAATTAACACATCCAATTTTCAGAAAAGATCTACAGTCATTTTCAATTTAACTATGATGTTTTTTCTATCTGCTGGTTATTCAGAAATAAGGCCCATTCTAGGTATTACAGAAGCCTGCCAAGGTTTCTGCTTCTTTTCCTGGGGTTGAGGATGGACCAGCAGCCCTGTAGCCCAGGCTGCGCTGGCTCGTGAGGTAAGGTGGTAATGAATGTCTCCGTGTCTCCATCGTGGGAAGGGTAGGGTTCTCTGTAGGTTTTTGCATCTTCAAGAAGTGTGTCTTTTCAGTCAAGCTGCTGCACCAGATGACAGTGCCTGTCATAGTGCCTGTTCCCTCATTCCTGGTGATTTGGTTCTTTACTTTCTGTGAACTTCCACTTGATTTGTATTTCATGCTACTGGCTTTGCTTTATTGTTTCACTGATTTCTGGTAAACATTTCCTCCTTTATCCTTACTTGAGAGTAGTTTGTCTTTACTTCTTTAAGAGGAAACCCAGATTATTAACCTTTCTCCCTGTTAATATTATAAGCTATAACTTTCTTTCTAAATTATTGTTTGAGAGAATGAATGAATACATATGTCCTCTTGCCATTGTAAATGATCTCCAGATGCATCTGTAACTTTGTGCATCTGACTTTACTGGGGTATTAGGGACTTGAACCTGGACCAGACAGCCAGAAAGTGACATCAACTGCTAAGCCATCTCCCTAGCCCATTTTCTTTCCAAATATTAAGTCTGTATGTCAAGATTTGACATGTGCAGAGAGGAGAGTTTCCTGGACGCTCTCTGTAAGCACTGCATAAAGAACAGCAGAGCCGGGCATGGTGGCGCACGCCTTTAATCCCAGCACTCAGGAGGCAGAGGTAGGAGGAACACCATGAGTTCAAGGCCACCCTGAGACTACATAGTGAATTCCAGGTCAGCCTGGGCTAGAGTGAGACTCTACCTCAGAAAAAAAAAAAAAGTCGGCATATATAAAAGGGATCAAACATCAAAACCTAGTGATGCATGTATATCCCAAGAATACAAAGTTGGCTTAAAATCCCAAGTCAATTAATACAAATCACACAGTTACAAAGAAGGTATACCTCAAAACATCCAAGATATGCAAAATACACACAGCTCAGTGTCCTTTAGGACAAAAAAAAAAACCCTTATCTAAAGCAGGCTGCAACCCTTCTTGACAAGGTAAAGCATGGACATGCAGGCAAGCTGACACTTTACCTGCATGACAGGAAGGAGGAGGAGACACATGGCCAACAATTCTACTCAACGCTTGCTAAAGGTTCTTGGTGACCTATTACAACATGCGGTTTATCTCCATAAGGAGCTATGGCTTCCTCAGAGCCAAGACCAGGAAAATGAGCTTTCCAGGTGACCCTGTGTCCCTGCCTGCAGTTTTATGAGTGTCACCTAGCTTCATGCACTTGGTGACATATGCACTTCAGTGCTGTGCCCTTGCTCCTAGCCTGAAGGCACTAAATTTGATTGTAGAGTGTGTATTCTTAAAAATCTACTTCAAATTGTTTGGGGGACAAATTATATTTTATAAGAACATATAAAAATATATATATATAAATGTTCATATAAAATATTTAGCAATATATATATATTTAGCATTCAGGTCGTTATATTAAAAATAGCATTTAATCAAGGATGCAATACAAACTATAAACTATTTTAATTTATGCAGTCTCACATAGAACAAGTGGAAGGAAATACCCAAGGGTGGGCTGTAGGTGGCCACAGCTTTCAACAGTGACTGTGGGGACCTTGAGCAGCAGGATGTGAGGCAGGTACAGTGAGAAGGTACCGTTTAAACTAAGGGCTGCTATGATCATGTTGGATAAAGTAACATTGTTCAGGTGTCAAAGGGAGCTTGAATTTTTCTTTTTTGTTTTTATGATTTTGTGAAAAAAGCATTTTTGACCTGTTGCCCGGGCTGGTCTAAAGCTTAGTATGTAGTTCAGACTAGCCTTGAACTCAAAATTCCCCTTCCTCAACCTTTCCTGCACTAGGATTATAGGAATGCACTACCAAGCCTGGCTTGAATATGACTTCAAAATTTTATTTATTTGCAAGGAGAGAAAGAAAATGGGTGCACCAGGACCTCCTGCCACTGCAACCTCCAAATGAATGTAGCACTCTGTGCATCTGGCTTTAAACGGGTGCTGGGGATTGAACCTGCCCTGCCACCAGGCCTTGCAACAGCTGCCTTTACCTGCTGAACCATCTCTCCAGCCTTGGAATGTGATTCTTAAATGTCAGCCACTCACAAAGTAAACTGAGCAATTTAGTCTCTGAAAATTCAGGAGATGCATGCCATCATCTCAAACACCTTGTTTACAAGTTAGGGTAGGCACTAAGTGGGAGGGAGGTAGGGAGGGAGGGAGGGAGGGAGGGAGGGAGGGAGGGAGGGAGGGAGGGAGGGAGGTGGCGTGTAGCATGCAGCATATAGTATGCCCACAAACACGTGCAGATGTATGTACTACTGCACACACATGGAGGTCAGAGGAAGGTGCCAGGCGTCCTGTCCTATTGCTCTTCCACATCACTCTGAGACAGAATCTCTGGTGAAACTTGGGGTTCCCCTGTTTTTCTGTGAAGACTGGCTGACTAGTAGCAGGACCCAGAAATCCTTCTTCTGACGCCCCAACGCCATGTCCTGCTTTTTCCATGTCCTCATGCCTGTGTGCCATGCGCTCCCAGCCACCAAGCACCTCCCAGACTCCTGAGGCCACTCCAAAATTATGCCACATTTCAGAGGTTAACAAAAAAATAAAGTGTATCTGAGCCAGGCCTGATGGCACATGTCTTTAATCTGAGTACTCAGAAGTACTCAGAAGAATGATGTAGAAGGATTGCCATGAGCTCCAGGTTAGCCTGGGCTAGAATGAGACCTTGTCTCAAAAACAAAAAAAGTATCTGAAGTGATATATTAAACTTCTGATCTTTAAAACTCCAACCGCATACCAGATGACCTGGGCTATTTGCATTAATCAAAGAAGTCATTAATATAAATGACTTCTACTTTCTCTTTCATACATTTACCTAAACAAAGCCAAGAAGAATTAAAAAAGATGGGAAAATGGGAATTCTTTAACATACAAGCATATCCACGTTAAACTGAAAGCAAGCATTGAATACATTCAAATCATAATGCTAAGGCACTGGTGATAAGAATGAAGCTATTCAAAGACAATCATACTTTAAAACAATAAGCTGAGCTCAATGGAAACAGCACTGTAGTCTGGAAGTATATAAAAACAATGCCAACATAATCCAGCATTCCTACTTAATAACTTTCCAAACATATAGTCCCTAGTAAATCACAAGATATTTAGGAAAAACCCCATCTGCCAAGATATTAAGAAATAACAGATGTATGGTTTAATCTTAATATTGTAGACATTAATTGAATAGTTTCATATAAACACATTTTTATCTAATATTTATCTCCCTTTACTACATGAAGAAAAAAAAACCAAGGAGAAAAAGAACCTGAAAAGTCAACACCAACATTGTACAGTGTGACAGACACACACTGGAGTGGGTGCAGACCTCCCGCTTGCTCTGTAGTCATGCTACGTCTAGAGACCTTCCTGCTCCTCCCAGTGCTGGAGGTGGAGCCTGCAACATCATGCCTCACTAATAATAATCTTCAAAAGAATAACTTCCCATATGCATGAACATTTACAAGCAGAATATGCGTTACAAAATCAACTATCATTTTCTTCGGACACCCCTCTCCTGGGAGTATTAGGGAATGAAATCACAAACTTCTTGAGTGCTCGACCCTTGAGTTACACTCCTGGACCTGTAATGGCAGGCAGGGCATGACTTACAAATGCCAAACACATGACAAGGAGACCAGGGAAGTGAACAGGACAGAGTCAAGCCTGGATCCAGTTACAGGTAAGCACTAGTTCAAAGGAGAGAAATGTGGTGGCAAGTTTGGCTGGCAACAATCTCAAACACTGAGATAAGGCATGTTGTAGTTAATTTCTCGTTTCTGCAGAGAGCACCTGACCAAAAACAACTTGTAGGAGGAATGGGTTTATTTTGGCTTCCAGACTCGAGGGGAAGCTCCAGGATGGCAGCAGGAAACCATGGCATGAGCAGAGGCTGGACATCACCTCCTGGGCAACATCAGCAGCAGGAGAATGCGCCAAACACTGGCAAGGGGAAGCTGGCTAGAACCCCTGGAAGCCTGCCCCCAACAACACACTGCCTCCAGGAGGACCCAATTCCCAAAATGCCACCAGCGGGGGACCAAGCATTCAAAACCCATGAGTTTATGGGGACACCTGACTCAAACCACAAGATACATGGGAGGGAAAAATATGAGGTAGGTAGCAGGTACCAAAGCTCAGAAAGAAGTTACAGGACAACAATCAGACTAAACAAGGAAGCCCCATGCAATAGAACACCAAAGAAAGTAACACTTTTTCTTAGCTCGAGAGTTCCTGATATTTGAGGGCAGAAAGAACTGGCTATTGAGAAATTGAGAAGTAAAGCTGTGCAGATATGTCCCAGTTTCCCTGATCATATGAAGCCCAGGATTCAATACCCAGCACTGCATAAACCATATGTGATGGCACAATACCTATAATCCCAGCACCCAGGAGGCTGAGGCAGGAGTATCACAAGTTCAAGGTCACCCTCAGCTATATAACAAGTTCAAGGCCAGCATGGCTTATATGACTCCATCTCAAAAAAAAAAGTATTACTTGTGTAACACTATGTAGTCATTTGTGTATTTCAACATGAAAACAATGCTATCAACCCAAAAGGAAAGAATAAATTTGTTGGTTTAACACAAAATTCAAAAGCACCCTACCAATTCTCACTAGCCAGCAGCAGTTTCTCTGCTATGCACTCAATCTGCACAAGGCGAAAGCCAGTTTTCTGTAAACCGCATTACTTCACTCAGGCGTTCTGAGGCAGGGGTTTGCTGTGCAGAGCTGGCTGCTTTGGAGCTAACTAGAGGTCACCCATGCGCAGTCACCCTGTCTTTAGGAGGGTCATCATGTCCAGCATGTACCACTGGCAACCTTGAGTAGTTTTAGGTTTGTGTAGTGGATTCAGAATCATTTCTACTATGATAGTTGTCTGAAGAACTTGAAAATGTGAACTGAATGTCATATTTTTTCATGAAACACCATTTTTTATTAAGACAAACTGTATTTATTCAGATTTACCTGGTAGACATTTTATCAATAATGAATTAAATGAGCTTGTCATTTCAAAGAAATTCATATTCTTTGTTGCTACTGTTAAGACTCAGGCTTTCAAACATAATTTTGGAAAACATGTGATAACATGAAAAACACAGCTTTCCAGTTTTTGGAAATTAGTATTGACATACAATGTGATTTTAAAGAATATACTGTAGAATTTAAACAAAAACACAAAATGTATTTTCCAAGTTTATTATAAAATCATGCATGACTTTGCCATATTCCAAGTATACATTTACCAGTAGTTTTTAATTTAACATACTTCATAAAGTTCCCTCACAGTTTTCCAGACTCCACATTGCAGCTAACTTTCACAAAATGAGCACGTATGCAAACTATCATAGAGTCGAGGATACCTACCCCCATCATCACACCCACAGCATCACAACACTGGACTTTCTCCTGAGACTTCACCAAACTCAGATTATAACAGAGGGAAGAGAGGCATAGATCTGACAGTTTAATCATCTTTCAGTAAGTTATCTGCAGATGTCAAACATTACCACTTTTCACTCTAGTATCTTTTGAAACACAGCTTATCTTTTAAAAAATGTTAATAGATTTATGTTCGATAAATGCATATATAAAATGCAAATTTTATGAATTATTCTTAACCCTGTAAATACTGACAATAAAAACAGTAATTTTTAAGTTTTCATAATAAGAGTTTAAGTCCCAAGACTAATAAAATCATTTGTACCCTCTCTCACCTGTCAAACGGACAATGACAGTATCAAGACGGTACATGAAGGCCACCACTGCTTTGGGAAAAGTGTAACCATTGGCAACTCTGCAAGGGCTGCACCAAGGGCTGCACCGAATGTTTCTACAGGTTACCTCATTTCTTCCTGATGAAGTGAGTGAGCTTGGGAGGCGCCTGGCATAGTCCCCTCCCCGTGCCAAAGAAGGAAGCTGGATAAATGGCAGCTAGGAGGTTCACGGTGCTGTCATGCCAGCTAGGCACAAGGATGGCTCACTAACCCAGTGTGTGAGGTCAAATCACAGCCACCACCTCACAGGCTGCCACACTTGCAAGCCTTGGACGCTCCTGAACTTTGCAGTGTTCATGTTACTTCCTATGTGAACGAGCTTCTCGTGCAGGTGTCAAAACCATGATGATGTCCATGCGGGAGCTCCTTGCAGCCCAGCTCTAGTGGTCTCCTGGGAAGCCCAGCATTGACACATGGGCTGATCCACATGCTTCCACTTTATGAACTGTCTGGAGCTTCCAGCGCACTAAAATACTTCCACAGAACTAAAGGATGATGAACCAAAGTGACTTTGGGCTGTCTAACTGCTCCAATCTTTCAAAGTTGGCAAGAAGCAACACTGTCAGTTCTGCCAAAGGACATACAGTTCTATGTTCACAAATATAGTTAACAGACATGCATTAAAAAAGAACCTATGAAAAATATCATAATGAACCCAAACCAAAAAAGGTAAATGAAAAAATACGGGCTGGGGAGATGGCTCAGTAGGTGAAGTACTTAAGCACTTGCTGCAGGAGCCTGAGAACCTGATTTGGGAGCCCCAGCACTAAAACGCAATGCCAGGTATGGTGGTGAGCAACCGTGACCCAGCGCTGAGGAGGTAGAGACAGCAGCCCAGTCAGTGGGCTCAGGGTTCATGCCAACAGTGTTGACCTCCAGCCTACACATGTACACACCTACCCCCACATTTGTGCTCACATACATACGGACTGCATATATACCATATGAACACACACACAAATGTTTAAATAAAATTAAAAATTGAAAATGACAATCTAAACATCTATCAAAAAATTCAGAATACATGAAAGATGTTCACTTTCTAAAGACACTTCTAAAAACAGGTTTCAAACTATCTA
>PVHP010009443.1:24966-50539 GCA_004024765.1 Zapus hudsonius | reverse complement strand
CAGGGCCTCTTGCCACTGCAAACAAACTCCAGATGCATGTGCCACTTTTTGCATCTGTCTTTAAATGGACACTGGGGATTTGAATCTGGGTCATCGGTCTTTGTAAGCAAGTGTCTTTAACCATTGAGCCATCTCTCCAGCCTCTAAACTACTTGATGCTATCTATAACTTCTAGGTTGTACTGCATATCTGGTAGCAAAAAAAAATGAGGAAATAGAATCTGACTGTCAAAATAGTAGTAATAGCAATTCTATTCATAGTGAGTAGCTAAGAAATATTACAAGAATTGCAGCCATTTAAACCAAAGAGAAGAAAGCAACTTTCAAGGTTGGTTTGTTTGTGATTAAACATCAGATCAGGAGGAAGTGTGAGCAGTAGAACTAGACCCATCAAGACCCAGCTCTGTACATGCTATTCCTTTCCTAACACTATCCCTGATAGACACTTTGTGGATTTGGCTGAAGATGTAGTTAGAGCTGAACATTGCTGTATGCCCTGAAATACAAGTCCATTTAGTAGGTGAGTTGTTATTTTCATTTCAGATTGCTTTGGCCCTGAACAAAGTGGATGGATCTGACGTGGTAAGAAGGTGTTTAAAAATACTGCCTTCTAAACGTTTGATGAGAGATATAATTTAAAATGTTTAGCTGTTTTATGTTTCATGGTATGAAAATAAATACCAATTTTAAGTGTTTTAATTAATTCTCAGCTTCAATTTAGCTGGCAGAGTATTTTTTTTGGCATATTTGAATTTTATAAGCAGGGAAAATAGAGTCTTTTGTGACAAGTGACATTTGGTAAAAGAAAAAGGGTCCTATTGACAGAAATTACCCTTTGCTTTTCTTTTAATGTTGTTTCTAAATAAATTTACTCAGTGTTGCTTTCTGTGATCAAACTAGCTCTGGTTGTGGTTGGTTGGGTCTCTTGTCTTCCTTGTTACTAATAACTTTTTAATGCTACATTCTTCAACTTGCTCTGTGATTGTTTTGTGTACCGAAGGCTCTTAAAGACTCTGACCAAGTAGCCCAGAGTGATGGGGAGCAGAGTCCTGCTGCTGAAGAGCAGCTCTTGGGAGAGGTACTGATTTTCTATTATATATACATATTATATTGCACAACTGTGATAATTGTGTATCTCACATTGAAATATGGAAAATTGTTGTGATTGCTTGCTGCCAAATAAAGTTGGAGTGTATTGTTTTCTTAGAGATGCTTAGGTACCTTGACTACTTACTTAGACTGACAGAATTGCCCTCTCTAAACTGGCTTTCTGACCAGGCTTCTGGATGGTGCGGTTTCCCATTAACAGTGGGCATGAGATTAACCTGGTATGTCAGCATGCTGCACTAAAGGACATTTCATTCAGATGACACTTGGCTGTTTTTAAAGATCAGGTTTTTCTTCCAGAAGTTGCTTTTCCCTTTGTGCCATATTCATGTTTTTTGCTTGGCTTATTAATTTTTAGGCCCAGTTATCAGTATTATAGGCTTCTGAATTAGTCCTGAACTTAGAATGCAAGTAGAAAACATTTCACAAAACTAAACCGATTTACTATAATTGTGTCCTTAATTTTGCTCAGGAATTTCTATAACTGATTAAAGAGAACTGAACACAGAGTTTTTATCATTAATTTCCCCCCCTTTTTGCCACTACTAATTCTATAATTTACTTTTGTTGCTTTCTAATTTTATTTCTTATTGGAAAATTAATCAGCTTGTTCTAATTTCTCTTCTCATCTTTGACCTTTTCATTGCCCTTTGTGATATGGAGATATACTGACTAGAGAATATTTTGCACATTCATTTAGTAAGCTATAAAATCATGAATATATTTGGACTACAAAAGATGATTATTAAAAATATTTTCCAGCTGGGTGTGGTGATGCATGCTTTTAGTCCCAGCACTCGGGAAGCAGAGAGGTAGGAAGATCACCATGAGTTCAAGGCCACTCTGAGACTACATAGTGAATTCCAGGTCAGCCTGGGTTAGAGTGAGACCAAAAAAAGAAAAAGGAAAAAAAAAAAGTTTTTCTTTGGGCTAGGGAGATAGCTCAGTTCTTAGAGGTACTTGCTTGTTAAACTGCCAGCTGGGTTCATTTCCCCAGCACCCATATTAACAGACTTGATTGTAGCAGCAAGAGACCCTGTCTCCCAAAGAAGGTAGAGCCCAGGTAGCTCATCTGCTTCCACAAGTGTTCACACATGTAAATAAACTTAAGGAACAAACAAATTATCTTTTTAAGTCAGTTTCTTGGCATTTAACAAGGGAATAAAAGACATGGGTAAAATCTTAAAATTTGAATTAGTTTTGGAAGCACAATTGTAAACACAAATGTATGCTCATTTATGTATAAGTATATTAACTATACATTATCAAATAAAAGATCATACCCTCATGAATACTTGGTAATAATATGTCTTTAATCAAAGTCATCATTGTATACCTTAATGGTTTGAAAAAATTACACCCAAAGGGGTAGTAAAATCTTCCCTGTTATCTTGATGGTGTTGCTTATCAAACACAAGAGCTTACATATTGAAGGTTTGTAATATGAAATTGTACATTTTGTGGCCAACCTGTATTTCAGAAGTCAATAAATAAAAGTTCATTAATTGTTTAAAGAGAGAAAATTTTGAAAATAGTTAAAAAAATAAGGTTTTGTTTTGTTTCTGTGGTACTAGGGATGGATGGAACTCTGGTCTGGTGGATCCTTGCAAGTGCTTTAACACTGACTACGTCAGAGATCCTGCCAGATGTTTTTCTGTAAATTTGTCAGTGAAAATAATCAGATATCTGTGATTAATTCCTCAATATGATTTTAAGCTCTCAGCTTTTCCTCTAGAGTTGAAAGGATGTAGGAACATCCTTTTTTTGTGGAGTATTCAGTATTAGAGAAGCTCTCTAGGTGAGCTGTGCTGTATTTTGCACTCACATGACCTTGAGTGCCAGGCTCTCAAGTGTAGTTGACACACGCATAGGAGGAGGCATTCTGTTTCCTGGAAGAGGGCTTTGTTTCCTTTAAAATGAAAAGATTTGGGAGTATTTGTATAGACTTTACATGTTGATTACTTCTAATTTTAAAGTAGAAGACATTTTGGATTTGAAACTAACTTGAATTCAAACTTTTGAATTAGAGATGTCCAACCTGTGGTCTTCATAGAAGAATTATAAAGTGGGCATGGTGGTACAAATTTGTGATCCCAGCCCTTAGGAGGTGGAGGTGGGAGGGCCAGACGTTCAAGGTCATCTTTAGTTACATAGGGAGTTTTTAAAAAATATTTATTCATTTTCAAACAGAGAGAAAGAGAGAGAGAGAGAGAGAGAGAGAGAGAGAGAGAGAGAGAGAGAGAGAGAGAGAGAGGAGAGAGAACACCAGGGCCACCACCTTGTGAGACGGCTTATGTGGGTACTGGGAATTGAACCCTGGGCCTTAGGCACTGGAGGCAAGTGCCTTAACCGCTGAGCCATTTCTCCAGCCCAACATAGGGAGTTTTGAGTCTAATCTGGGATATACATGAGACCCTGCCTCTAAAAAGGAAACTAAAAAAAAAGGTATTTATATTTTTTCAGATGCCCTTCTTATTCCAGATATAACTAATTTGTGAGAATATGAAATATATAACTGAATTTGAGTTTATTAAAAATACTCAAGGGCTGGAGAGATGACTCATCGGTTAAGGTACTTGCCTCCAGTGCCTAAGGCCCCGGGTTCAATTCCCCAGGACCCACATAAGCCAGACCCACAAGGTGGTGTCCCTGGTGCGCTCTCTCTCTCTCTCCTTGAAAATGAATAAAATGTTTTTAAAAAAATACTCAAATACGTGGGCTGGAGAGATGGCTCAGCAGTTAAGGCACTTGACTCTAGTGCCTAAGGCCCCGGGTTCAATTCCCCAGTACCCACATATGCCACACCTACAAGGTGGTAGCCCTGGTACACACACTCTCTTTCTGTATTTTTCTGCTTGAAAATGAATAAATAAAATATTAAAAAAATACTCAAATACATTGCCAATATGTGTATATTGCTTTTTTTCTTTGTAGTACCAGAGATCAAACCTAGGGTCTCACATATGGTAGGGCCACTTGCAATATCCCCAGTTTTTGGATTGCTTTTTTTTAAAAAATATATCTTTAAAAATACTTTATTTATTCATTTTCAAGCAGAGAGAGATAGAGAGAGAGGAGAGGAGCCATCTCTCCAGCCCTTGGATTGCTTTTATAGTATAGATACTAAGTGATTATTTTTTCTCCATTATTCCATTAAAACAAAAAGATCTAAGAACCAAATCTAGCAGACTACATAATTAAAAGCATGTGTATTTTGTATGTGTTGAAACCACTCAGATTGAGGCATCTAGGAAAACTGTTCTTTACTTTTAATAATTTTTCAGATACCTATAATGCATATATATACTTAGTTTGGATACCTTCATTTCTTTTTCATTTTTTTAAGGGAGGAGGGCTTTATTTCTGCTTATAATTCAAGATTATAGTTCATCATGATGAGGGAAGGCTTAACAAGAGCTGTGACTGCTGGTCACATTCCATCCATACTGAGGAAGAAGAGGATACTCCATTTCAGATGTCTCTCAGTTGTACTCATGTGGCTTGATGGGAGTTAGTACCTGGAGAGGCCTGAGGTCCTAGTGTAAACTGGATCTGAAAACTTTTTGGGATAATTGGCTTGCCATGGGCTCAGTAGATGAATAATAATCATGAATAATTACTTTTGCCAGTAAATTATTCCATTTTGGCTAATTTCTTGCCATTTCTCTCTCTTTAGTGCATTAAAGAGGAAAAACAAGAATCCGAATTCCTCCCCTCAGCTGGAGGAACATTTAATATCTCCATCAGTGGGGGTGAGTACCTGTTGTTTTTAGCTACTTGGAAGTAGGAGTCTCTGTGTAGACCAGGCCAATTTGGGATTCATAATCTCCCTGCCTTAGCCTCCCATGTGCTGGGGCTTTAGTTGTGCACCAGCAGGCCTAAATAGAAATGTTTTATCACAGGAGGTAGAGGGGTGAGAAAGAGCTCAGTTACCATTTAGTGTCTCTATTGGGGGCCTTGTGAAGGGTTGATCTGTACAAATCCAGTTTAAGCAATGTATAAATTATATATAAATATATGTGTGTGTGTGTATATATATATATATATATATATATATATATATATATATATATGTATGTATGTTTCAGCTGATCTTAACCAAAAAGACAAGAAATGATTTTTTTGAAAAACAATTTTTTAAAATTTATTTGTAGCTGGGCGTGGTGGCTCACGCCTTTAATCCCAGAACTCGGGAGGCAGAGGTAGGAGGATCACCATGAGTTCAAGGCCACCCTGAGATAGTGAATTCCAGGTCAGCCTGGGCTAGAATGAGACCCTACCTCAAAAAACCAAAAAAAAAAAAAAAAATTTATTTGTAAGGAGAAATAGGCAGAGAGAGAGAGAGATTGACAGATAGAGAATGGATGTGCCAGGACCTGCAGCCACTGCAAACAAACTCCAGATACATGCCCTCTTTTGTACATTTGGCTTTATGTGGGTACTGGGGAATCAAACCCAAGTTGTTAGGTTTTGCAGGCAAGCGCCTTAACCACTGAGCCATCTCTCCAGCCCAAGAAATGATATCTTGATATATTTCTATATCTTTTTTAAATAAATACCAGTAGCTCAGATTAGAAATTTAATCTAGTAATCAAAAATTATCATTGCCAGGCTGGAGAGATGGTTCAGTGGTTAAAGGTGCTGGCTCACAAAACCTGACGACCTGGGTTTGATTCCCCAGGATCCATGTAAAGGCAGATGCACAAAGTGGTGTATATATCTGGAATTTGTTACAAGTTGCCAAAGGCTCTGGTGTGCCCATTCTCTTCTTTATTTCCTCCCTCCCTCCTTCCCTCTCTCTTTCTGTGTTTGCCAATAAATATTTTTTAAAAATCCCAAGGACCAGGCTCGAGAGATGGCTCAGCGGTTAAGGCACTTGCCTCCAGTGCCTAAGGCCCTGGGTTCAATTCCCCAGTACCCACATAAGCCAGACCCACAAGATGGTGGCCCTGGTTCTCTCTCTCTCTCTCTCTCTCTCTCTCTCTCTCTCTAGCTCTCTGCTTGAAAATTAATAACTAAAATAAAAAAAAATCCCAAGGACCCAAAACAATTTTTTAAAAATAATGTCATTGTCTTTTATTTGTCTGTGCATAAAAACATGAGCTAGGCTTGGTGGTCAACACCTTTAATCTCAGTACTCAAAAGGTTGTGATCACTCTGAGTTCAAGGCTGGCCTGAACAGAATGAGCTTTGCCTCAACAAAGAACAGCCCTAAAATTATATGTGCTGTTTTCTTGTAGTTTTTTTGGTAACAAAGCCTTTATTTAACTTGGCTGTTTCATTTCTCTTTTGCAGATATTGATGGCTTAATCACTCAGGCGTTGTTGACTGGTAATTTTGAGAGTGCTGTTGACCTATGTTTGCATGATAATCGAATGGCTGATGCCATTATATTGGCCATAGCAGGTGGACAGGAGCTCTTGGCTCGGACCCAGAAGAAGTACTTTGCCAAATCCCAAAGCAAAATTACTAGGGTATGTTATTTTTAAAATAATAACACACACAAAAAACAAAACAAAACACTTTTGGGCCAGGTATGGTAGCCCTTGCCTTTAATTCCAGTAGCGGAATTAAGGGGAGACACAGGTAGTAGGATTGCCATGAGTTCAAGGCCAGCCTAGAGCTACAGGGTGAATTCCAGGTCAGCCTGGCCTACTGTGAGACCTTACCTAAACTGGCCTTGAACTTTTAATCCTCTGCCTCAGCTTCCTTCAAGATAGAATTATATGTAACATATTTATCCTTCTGAGTATCAAAGATAGTTGAGGTACAGAAAGCACTTTTTTTTTTTTTTACTCTTGGTTTTTTGACCCAGCAATAGGTGTTGGTGCTTTGGTGTGATTGTTCCAATTTTCTTGACTTCCATGTAAATTTTAAAAGTTAAAAATATTTTCATATTAGCTGGGCGTGATGGCGCACGCCTTTAATCCCAGCACTCGGGAGGCAGAGGTAGGAGGATCGCCATGAGTTCTAGGCCACCCTGAGACTACACAGTGAATTCCAGGTCAGCCTGGGCTACAGCGAGACCCTACCTCCAAAAAAAAAAAAAATTCATATTATTTTAAAAAGGTTTACATAGAAAAGTCAAAGGTAAATTTTATTGCTCCTAATCTTGCCAGTAGGTTAATACATAGCTTTCCATACCTCTTTCTGTATATTTGTAGATTTTTTTTTTTAATATTTTATTTTATATTTTATTTATTTTCAAGCAGATACAGAGAGAGAAAGAGAGAGAGAGAGAGAGAGCACCAGGGCCACCACCTTGTGGGTCTGGCTTATGTGGGTCCTGGGGAATGGAACCCAGGGCCTTAGGCACTGGAGGCAAGTGCCTTAGCCGCTGAGCCATCTCTCCAGCCCTAGATTTTTTTTAAAAAATATTTTTGTTCATTTATTTGCAAGCAGAGAGAAATATAAGAGAAACAGAGAATTGGTGCACTAGGGCATCCAGCCACTGCAGACTCCAGATGCATGCTTTGTGCATCTGGCTTTATGTGGGTACTGGGGAATCAAACTTGGGTCCTTAGGCTTTGCAGGCAAGTGCCTTAACTGCTACGCCATCTCTCCAGCCCTATATCTGTAAATTTTCTATTTTATTAAAAAAATTTTTTGATTTTTTTTTTTCTTTTTTTTTTGAGGCAGGGTCTTACTCAAGACTAGGCTGACCTGGAATTCACTATGTAGTCTCAGGGTGGCCTCGAACTCTCAGCGATCCTCTTACCTCTGCCTGCCAAGTGCTGGGATTAAAGGTATGTGCCACCATGCCCTGCTATACATACATACATACATACATACATGCGCATATATATGTATATAATTTTTTTCCCTTGAGGCAGGGTCTCACTCTAGCCCAACTCTGTAGTCTAGGTTGGTCTTGAATTTATGGCAATTCTCTTACCTCAGCCTCCCAAGTGTTGGAACTAAAGGCATGTGCCACCATGTTCTGCTTTGTAGAAATTTTTTTAAAATTATTTTTATTTATTTATTTATTTATTTTATTTATTCATTTTTAAGCAGAGAGAGAGAGAGAGAGAGAGAGAGAGAGAGAGAGAGAGAGAGCGCTCACCAGGGCCACCACCTTGTGAGTCTGGCATATGTGAGACCTGGGAATTGAACCCAGGGCCTTAGGCACTGGAGGCAAGTGCCTTAACCACTGAGCAATCTCACCAGCCCTAAATTATTTTTTTAAAGTTTAAAAAAATATATATTTATTCATTTTCAAGGAGAGATACAGAGAGAGACAGAGACAAAGACAGAGCGAGAGAAAGCATGCCAGGACCACCACCTTGTGTGTCTGGCTTATGTGGGTACTGGAGAATTGAACCCAGGGCCTTAGGCACTGGAGGAAAGTGCCTTAAAGTGCCTTAACCGCTGAGTCATCTCTGTGGCCCTGTAGAAATTTTTTGACAGAATTAGGACCATATACATATGTATATAGGTGGTTTTCTATGTTGTCATATTGTAAATGTTTTCCTACACCATTAAAGACAGTTGTATAAATTTTAACCCCTCTAGAATATTTTATAAGGATGTATTATATCCCTTATTTGGAGATGTTTAGCACATTTTGATATTTTCCTTATACAGGCAAACATACCATTGTTTATATAGTGATTAAAGCTGTTGTTATGGGCTGGGCATGGTGGCTCATGCCTTTAATCCCAGCACTTGGAAGGCAGAGGTAGGAGGATTACTGTGAGTTTGAGGCCACACCCTGAGACTACATAGTGAATTCCAGGTCAGCATGGGCTAGAGCAAGACCTTACCTCCAAAAAAAAAAAAAAAAAAAAACCCTTTGTTATGCCTAAAGATTTATATAGATCTGAAATTGCTACAAGAGATTTCTGGTATAGATGGTCTGAATATTTTTAAGTTTGATGTTACTTTCCACATAATAAAAGAGTACTTTTTGAGCCGGGCGTGATGGTGCATGCCTTTAATCCCAGCATTCGGGAGGCAGAGGTAGAAGAATCGCTGTAAGTTTGAGGCCAGCCTGAGACTCCAGTGAATTCCAGGTCAGCCTGAGCTAGAGTGAGACCCTACCTTGAAAAACCAAAAAAAGAGTACTTTTTGAAGATTATTTTCCATGAAATTGTGTCATTGTTGAGTCTCTGCTCATGTCTGTGCCACATGAGCCGCCTCTCAGTTCCTTACTGGTTTGGCACCAGTCCCTGCCTCCCTGGGCCCTGCACCTTGCCTTCCTTAGGCCTGGAGGCCTTTTTTGTCTTCAAGCCCCTTCCCACTTGTCCTTCAGGTCACTGCCTCAGAGTTTGCGTGGTCCAGCTGGTTTGGTTTTGCTGATCCCTTAGGCCAGGCACTTCCTGTTCAATGTTCTGCTAGAACCTTCCTTCATGTCAGTCCTGTATGGAATATGTTGATGTAATTTTCTTTTAAAGGAAAAATAATATGTTGTTTGGTTCAAGAATATAGCTAATGTTTTATTTGCCATGAAATACTATAAATAGTTACTTTGAAAGATAACATAGCTGGGGCTATGGCTCAGTCATCCAACACTTACCTGGCAGGTACAAGCTTCTGGGTCACATGACAGGTACCATCCCACAGGAAGTAGAAAGGAGAGAGGGATTCAGCAGGGTTGATTTTCATTTTCACTTCCCCTTGTTTTCCTTCCCCTAGCTCATCACTGCAGTGGTGATGAAGAACTGGAAGGAGATTGTCCAGTCTTGTGATCTTCAGAACTGGAGGGAAGCTTTAGCTGCAGTGTTGACTTACGCTAAGCCACATGAATTTTCAGCCCTGTGTGGTGAGAAACAAGCTGTGCATTAAGTACACGAATGTCATGAATACTGCAAATGTAATTAATGAATGAGACTTCTTATTAGATATTTAACCACAAGTAAGAATGATGAGATGTGAAGGGTTAGGAATATAGTTCAGTGGTCAGGCACGTGCTTAGCATATTCAAAGTTTGATTCTTTCCCTGGCATCTAAAACAAAAATTATAATTTTTTCCACATTATTTTTAAACTCTTTATTGACTTCCGTAAGTATTGACAGTAAACCATCATAAATCCTCCAGCTACTGCCAGGCGTGGTGGCGCACACCTTTAATCCCAGCACTCTGGGGGCAGAGGTAGGAGGATCACCATGAGTTCAAAGCCACCCTGAGACTACATAGTGAATTCAAGGGCAGCCTGAGCCTACCTCAAAAAAACAAAATATAACAAAAAATAACAAAAAAAATTTTTTTACTGAGCATTTAGAGTACTTTTGTTTGTCTCATTGGCTGTAAAGTTCAGTCCGCATATCTGAAAACACCATGCTCCTCGCAGCCTCACATGCAGATCAACATGGATATAATCTTGCTTTGTTTTCCTCTGTCCTACAGATCTTCTGGGCGCCAGGCTTGAGAGCGAAGGAGATAGGCTCCTGCAGAGTCAGGCGTGCCTCTGCTACATCTGTGCAGGGAATGTGGAAAAACTAGTTGCTTGTTGGACTAAAGCTCAGGACGGCAACAACCCTCTGTCTCTCCAGGTCAGTACGCCCGAGACACATGTGCTCTCTCACCCTGCTTAGGAAACACATCACATGTGTTCTAGAAGTTGTTTGCTTTATCCCACTCATTTACTTAGTAGACATTCTCTTGCTGGATAATTCTGTGTGCTTATTGTTGTTTTTAAAGAGACCAAGTTAAGGTGATGGGATAGTAAAATGAGGGTGCAGCTGTTAGTAAGATCCAAGGGAAGTTGGCAGTTTATTGAGGCAGGTAAGTGAGAGAAACACTGAAATTAGCTCAGGCTCCTCCTCCTGCCTCTGCCAGCCCTCCTACCTTGTGCCAAGATAGAAGCAGTGTGGGCTAAGAAATGGGAGGGGTCCCGTGTGCCAGTATGAACCTGGTATGGTGGCACACACCTTAAAGTCCCAGCACTTGGGAGGCAGAGGTAGGATCGCCAGGAGTTCAAGACCACCCTGAGACTACATAGTGAGTTCCAGGTCAGCCTGAGCTAGCGTGAGACCCTACCTCAAAAAACAAAACCAAACCAAAACAAAGAGTCTTCTTGATTAAGGAAAGTGAAAGTAAGAGGTTAGTAGAACTCCACGTAGCACCAGTGTTCACACTAGAGAGGAAGTAGAACTGGGACTAGTCTCAAGCCTTGAAAAATATATGTTGGATTTTTTCCCCAAACCATTTAAGCTGTTTTAAAATATTTCAACACAATATTTATTTATTTTTTTTTTTTGCCTGGAAGATTTTTTTTCCATAGGGTCACTGCTTTAAAGACCATTCTATTGAAACTAAAAGTTAGGTTAAAAAAAAAATTAAGGATTATCTCCTAAGTGCTTCTGAGAGAAATAACACTTGCATCACACTTGTGGATTTGTGAATGTGTGGTCACTGCTTTAAAGACCATTCTATTGAAACTAAAAGTTAGGTTAAAAAAAAATTAAGGATTATCTCCTAAGTGCTTCTGAGAGAAATAACACTTGCATCACACTTGTGGATTTGTGAATGTGTGAAGGGCAGTTAGGTAGAATACTCACACATTCTCCCCAAAGCATGGCAGAATTGGCATGGAAGAGCGCCTTGACAAACTGTGGCAGTAGATTACCCGGTCTGTGCTACTATCATGAAATCTCTGGGGTAATTAACGTGGCTCATGGTTCTGGGGAGTCCCATTCTAGGTTGCACATGGCTTTGGACCTCTGACAAGGGAGCACATCATGACAGGAGCACCTGGTTGAACAACAGGAAATAGAAGAGAGATAGGAAGTGCAAGATTCCACTGCCTCTCAATAGTGGGCACTGGGCTCTTTGGGGAATATTCCACACCCAAACTGTAGCAATAGGAGAGCCCCTCTGGAGGTCATGTCCCTTTGTTTACAGGTCACCACATGGTGGTGCTATTGTTACAGGACTGATGACCGGTCATGCATCCTTTCTCCTCTACTTGCTGGGTCATGGCTTCTGTCACTTTTCATCGTGTGTTTGCCTGTCCTAGATCAGTAGACAAGTATCTTGCAGGTTACAGATGCTTACATGACAGTAACCTACTTCCTATCCATGAGTAAGAGAACTTCTCTCACTTGTCTCTCAGCTGTCTAAGCAGTGGCCAGCAGGGATGATAATAGGAACTGTCCTTTTGGTAGGTTTCGGGAATGTTACTAACTCTTCTCATACACACGTTGATGTCTCTCTTTCTTTCACCCTCTCTTATTTTCCTCATGTAGGATCTGATTGAGAAAGTTGTCATACTCCGAAGAGCTGTACAACTTACCCAGAACGTGGATGCTCATAGCGTAGGGGCTCTTCTGGCCGAGAAGATGGGTCAGTATGCCAGTTTGCTGGCAGCCCAGGGCAGCATTGCTGCAGCCTTGGCATTTCTGCCTGACAACACCAACCAGGTAACTAAGACTGACAAATTGTGTGTTTTTTGTTTTTTTTTTTAAGATAGAGTCTCATGCATACTACACTGGTACAATAAGTTCTTTTGTAATGTGGGACTGTAGTTTTGGAATATGAATGGGGAAAAAGCCAACTTTCTGTTTCTAAAGCCAAATTCTGATTTTTCACATAAGGTTCTTTGTAAGAATCATTTATTTTCATTTTTTATTTTTACTTGTGTGTGTGTGTAAAATAAGACTTTTGGATTAATAATGTCACAATGTTCTTTTGTTTTAGTTTGTTGTGTTTTTGAGACAAGGTCTCACTTTGCAGCCCTAGCTTGCCTGGAACTTACTGTGTAGACCAGACTGACCTCAAACTCCTGCCTCTGTCTCCTGCCAAGTGCTGAGATTACAGGCATGTACCATCATACCTGGCTCATTCTCATTGTTATAGTGAGGTATGACCTTTTAGTTTAAGATTAATTTAACCTCAGACCTTTAAATCATATAGTCTTAAGATTAAACTTTTGTTCTTTTTTTTGATGAAGGGCCTTGCTTTAGCCCAGGCTAACCTGGAACTCACTCTGCAGTCCCAGGCTGGCCTTGAACTCAAGGCAATCCTCCTACTTCTCTCTCCCAAGTGCTGGGATTAAAGGTGTGTGCCATTATGCCCAGCTCAACTGTTTATTTTTAGTAGTATTTATAATGCCATATATTTTTTCTTTTGGTTTTGGTTTGAAAAAAATATTTATTTATTTATTTATTGGAGAAAGAGAAAAAGGCATACAGAATATGTGTGCATTACTCCTGCCACTAAGTAGCATGCACTATTTTGTGCATCTGGTTTTATGTGGGTACTGGGGAATCAGACTCAGTCCATCAGTCTTTACAAGCAAGTACCTTTAACCACTGAGCCATCTCTTCAGCCCTGTTTTTTATACACACACACACACACACATACACACACATATATATATATATGTATATATATGTATGTATTTTTTTTTTTGTCCATAATGAGTTATAACATTTAGTGGGCAAACAATGAGTTGTTATCCCCAATTCCCCGCTGCCCTCCCCTCCCCACTCCGCTGGATAACCTCCTCCATGAGTCGTCTGGATCAGTCCTTGTGACAGGGGACCATGGATAGCCTAGTATTCAGCCAGGTTCTCCTGGCCATGCCTCTGGATAATCTCCCCCACCACAGCTCTCACAATCTTTCCGCCCCCTTTTCCGCATAGTTCCCTGAGTCGTGGTGGATGAGTATTAAGGCTGCTTTAAGGTTGTGAACTTAGGGGTCTTTGTGTCGAAAATCATTGGTTTCTGTTTCACTGGCTTATCCTGTGTTGATTTAATGGCTGTGGCTGTGGGCCCCTTGTTCATCCCATCATTCTCTGCGGAGTTCCATTTGGATCCTCCACGGTATGACTGTGGTGGCTCCTCTCTTGCCAGAATCTCAGCTGTCGGCCTATGGTTGGTGTATTTTTTTTATTTATTTATTCATTTTCAAGGAGAGAGAGAGAGAGAGAGAGGGAGAGAGGAAGGGAGGGAGGGAGGGAGGAGAGGGAGAGGGAGAGGGAGAGAGAGAGAGAGAGAGAGAGAGAGAGAGAGAGAGAACAGGGCCACCACCTGTGGGTCTGGCTTATGTGGGTACTGGGGAATTGAACCTAGGGTCTTAGGCACTGGAGGCAAGTGCCTTAACTGCTAAGCCATCTCTCCAGCCTGTGTATTTTTTTTTATTTACTTACTTAGAGAGAATGTGTGTGCAAGAGAGAGAGAGCACCAGGGCCTCTTGCTGCCGTTAACAAATTCCAGATGTATGCACCACTTTGTGTATCTGGCTTTATGTGGGCACTGGGGAATTGAACCCAGGTTGTCAGGGTTTACAAGCAAGTATCTTTACTCACTGAGCCATCTTCCCAGCCCTAGTTCATTTGTTTTCAGACTGGGTTTCACATAACATAGGCTGTCCTCAAATTTACTACACAGCCTAGTCTGGCCTGAGCTCCTAATCCTCCTGCTTTTACATCTCAAGTGCTGTGTTTACATGTGTGCTCTATCATGTCAGCTAATCACATAATATCTTCTATACATCAGTGTTCATGCTTTTCTTTAAACTTTAATGAGCTTTTTTATGCAAGAAACATACTTTTGATATTTTTTTCCTCTATTTATTTCACTGGACTCTGCATTTTTTGGAGAATATGCCTGAGGTTTTGTGGTATACTGTGCAATTCTCCATCATAAAGGCAATAAGATTGCTCAGTGGTTAAGGCTAACCTAACCTAGTATCCACATAAGCCAGATGCACAAAGTGGCACATGTATCTGGAGTTTGTTTTTAGTGACTAGAGACCCTCATGTGCCCAGACTGACTCTCACACTCTCTCACACTGTCACCCTCTCTCACCCTCTCTCCTGTCTCTCTCCTCTCTCTGTCCTCTCCTCCCTCTCCCTCTCCCCTCTCTCCTTGCAAATAAATAACTTTTTTACAAGAGGCAATAGGAGTACCTTGAAAATTTCAATGAAGACTGGGACAATGATCAGCAGTGAAAGATACTTGCTTGCAACGTTTACCATCTGGGTTCAGTTCCCAATTAACCCACATAAACTGGTAACAATAAATGGCACAAGAGCCAGGCGTAGTGGTGCACACCTTTTATCCCAGCACTTGGGAGTCAGAGGTAGGATTGCCATGAGTTCAAGGTTGCCCTCAGATTACATAGTGAATTCCAGGTTATCGTGGGCTAGAGCGGAAAACCTACCTTAAAAACAAAACAAACAAACAAACAAAAGAAAAGAAAACAACCATGAGGAAAAAATGGCACAAGGGTGGTGTTTGCGTGCAGCAGCAAGAGGCTCTGGCCCACAAATATACATGCAGATTTGCATGCAAATAAAAAACGTTTTAAACAAGGTCTGAGGAGCTGGCTCAGTGGTTAAAGACACTTGCTCTGTAAGTCTGAACCAGATGCAAAGTGTCACCTGTCTGCAAACCCAGTGTGCCTTTGGCAATGGGAAGTGAAGTCAGGAGACTCCTGAAGCTCACGGTCTTCTAGTCTTAACCTTCCTAGCTGCAAACAATGTGAAGAAGAGGGTCAACACCCTGACACACATACACACACATGTGCAACACACATGCACACACACAAATATATTTTAAAAAATAAAGTTTGGGAAGATTGCTCAGTGGTTAAAGGTGCTTGCTTGCAAAGCCTACTGGCCCTGGTTCAGTTGTCCAGTACTCATATAAAGCCAGATGCACAAAATAACCTGAGCATCTGGTGTTCATTGCAGTGGCAAAGAGAGGCTGGCACACCCATACACATATGCAAATAAATAAAAATATTTCTAACTTATAATAAAACTGAACAACCACCAAGGTTGGGTCTCACTCTAGCCCATGCTGACCAAGAACTCCCTCTGTAGTCCCAGGCTGGCTTCAAACTCACAGTGTTCCTCCTGCCACTGTTTCCTGAGTGCATGCCTGGCTGTGAATATATGTTTTTTTCTGAAGCACTTTAACACATATCTCTGTTATTTTTTGTTAATACCTTGTTGCGGTCAGCTTCTTAGTTGCTGCGCAGAAAGAACCCAAACAAAAGCGGCTTGTGGAGTAATGGGTTTATTTGGCTTAAGGACTCCAGTGGAGACTCCATCCTGGCAGGGAAAACAATGGCATGAGCAGAGGGCTGGACATCACCTCTGCCACAGCACTGCAAACAGCGGCAGGGAGGTGTGCCAAATACTGGCAAGGGGGAGCTGGCTTATAACCCCCATAAGCCCACCCCAACAACACAGCTCTAGTGAGGTTCTAATTCCTGAATTGCCATCAGCTGAGGATCGATCTATCAGAACACATTCATTTGTTTGTGGGGGATATACCTGGATCAAACCATGACATACCTAAAATGTATAGTCAGTGTATTTGGTAAGCTCTAGGTGTTTGCAAATGTGTTTGTGCTCCAGTTCTGAATTTGACCTCTTATTTATTTATTTATTTATTTATTTATTTATTTATTTATTTATTTATTGTTTACTTATGTGTGTGGGAGGGGCATGTATGCTTTGGGTGTCAGATGACAGCCTCCAGGTGTTTGTCTTCTTTTTGAGTCAGTGGTGTGTGTGCCAGTCCAGCTCTCCCAAACCTGGCTTCTCCTGCTCTGCCTCCCATTGCATAGGTGCACTGGATCACAGGCGTGTAGGGGTTTAGTGTGCGTCTAGCACCTTTCATTGCTGAGACATCCTCCCGCTTCTTACTCTTGTATTTTATTTCAAAAGTTTCTTTTACAAGTTCACTGTATCTCAGCTCACTCTTCTCTTGCCGTCTTTCTCAGTGACTCTGATTTTGTCCCTTTAGTTGTGTGTATGTTCTTTTTTTTTTTTTTTTGGTTTTTTGAGGTAGGGTCTCACTGTAGCCCAGGCTGACTTGGAATTCACTCTGTAGTCTCAGGTTGGCCTCAAACTCACGGCAGTCCTCCTATCTCTGCCTCCTGAGTGCTGGGATTAAAGGCATGCACCACCATGCCCGGCCAACCATGAACCAACCATGAACCAACCATGAACATCGTTGCTTACTCACAAAGCGTGAAAAGAGCAATGGTGAGGTAACAGTGAACTTGCGTTCTAATTAAGAGATGGGCATAGTTCACATCCCTGCCACTGTTACGTTCCACTGTGGGGATCCTTTGATGCCAGTCCTAAATATTGGGAGCCATGGTTTTGATTTCCAGAGCAGTAGGGTCTAATGTATACTACTCGACATAGGAACCTTAGAAAGGACTCTCTGGAATGATCAAGTTAGAAGAACTGCTGTGCTATCATTAAGTTGGTTGATCATAACAGTTTTCTTTTTTTTCTTCTATTGCATCTTACAGCCAAATATTGTGCAGCTTCGTGAGAGACTCTGCAGGGCCCAAGGAGAGCCTGCACCCAGCCAGGAACCGGCTAAACTTCCTTATGAGAGGCAGCAGCCAGCCAAGGGCAGGCCTGGACCAGTGGCTGGCCACCCCCAGATGCCAAGAGTTCAAACCCAACAATATTACCCCCATGTGAGTGATGTGATCCAAATGAAGTAGGAGTATTTTCATGTTTCTGATCAAATTTGTTGGACCATAGAGCTTCTCTGCTTTAGTAAAACTAGACAGTATGTTTATATATTTTGTTATTTATTTAATAGTCATACTTTTTAATACTTAAAAAATATTTTTATGGCTGGAGAGATGGCTTAGTGTTTAAAGGCTTTTGCTTACAAAGCCTGACAACCAGGGTTTGATTCCCCAGTACTCATGTAAAGCCAGATGCACAAAGTGGCACATGTGTCTAGAGTTTGTTTGCAGTGACTGGAGGCCCTGGTGCACCCATTCTCTCTGTCTCTGTCTGCCTCTTTTCTCTCTCACTCTCTTTCAAATCAATAAATGAATGTTTTTAACCACTGAGCCATCTCTCCAGCCCAGAATTAATTTTTTAATTTATTTTATTGCCAAGTGTTTTATGGTATAAAATGAGGCCTTTTTGTCTTTTCAGCTTCATTTAGAAACTATATTTCTACATGTTCTTAAATGAAAAGGTGTTTTCATAGAGTAATAGCTCTTATTGATAGCAAAGTTAACAGATGGAACAAATTGTTGTTAAGGTTGACAGAATCTTTTTATATTTCATTATAGGAAAAGTAAATTCAAAAATCACAGCCGGACATGATTTATCTTTAATCCTAGCACTAGGGAGGCAGAGGTAGGAGGATCATGAGTTCGAGGTCGCCCTGAGACTACATAGTGAATTCCAGGTCAGCCTGGTCTACAGCGAGACCCTACCTCGACCAAAAAAAAAAAAAAAAAAAAGCAAAAACATAAAATTACAGAAAACTTTTCAACAATCACTTCATCCTTTTTGGGTTAGTACTTATTCAAAATAGATTATATTTGAATATAAACTTCACTATATAGAACACCCCATTAAAAATATTTTATTTGCATCTAGCTACTACAGACAAACTCCACATGCATGTGCCACTTGTGCATCTGGCTTTCCGTGGGTACTGGGGAATCAAACCTCGCCTGTTAGACTTTGTAGGCAAGCACCTTAAGTGCTAAGCCATCTCTCCAGCCCTGGAACACTCCATTTTTATTTGTTTTTATTCATTTGACAAATATTTATTGAGGCCCTGCCATGAGTGCCTGGCATTATTCTTGCTGTTTGGATTTGGAGTATCTTGGTGAGCAAATACACAAGTTCTCCACTTCGTGGAGATTGTACTAGACTTAGAAATCGGAGAGGTTGAATGTTGGTTAGAAACTGAGAGGCAGATTTGCCAAGTAGCCAGAGCAGTTACTTCCTAACTTTGCATGGCTGGGGAATGGCCAAGCCCTGCTTAGTGTTTTTGGGCACCTTGTATTTAGTAACATTGTCTCAGGTACTAATGCAAGATTAGCTCTACTCAGGGAGAGAATGGTCACTCTGTTTTTCTGGGAAATGGTCACTTATTGCTTTTTTTTTTTTTTTAACCAATCTTGGCTTTTAAGAAAACAAGTAACTTGAATAAAAAATAAAGTGATTTTTTTTTTGGTAAAAGCTTATGATGTGCTGAAGGAATGAGAGCAGTGGTTGTAGATTTTTTTTTGTTTGTTTGTGTCTCAAGGTAGGGTCTCGCTGTATCCTAGACTGATCTAGAACTCACTCTGTAGTCTCAGGCTGGCCTTAAACTCAGGGCAGTTCTCCTACTTCCACCTTCCAAGTACTGGGATTAGAGATACCAAGCCCAGTGTGTTTGTAGCTTTCAAGCAGTGCTTGCAGGTATGCAAAGGTCAGTGGGAAGGCTGATAGTAGTTCTGACCCCCACTTCAACCCAAACAGTGTTGCTTTCATTTATATACATGTGTACATGGTCCATGACCAGAATGACTTCAGCAGTTTAAAAAAAATGAGCTGGGCGTGGTGGCTCACTCCTTTGATCCCAGCACTTGGGAGGCAGGGGTAGGAGCATCTCTGTGAGTTTGAGGCCAGCCTGGAATTACAGAGTGAGTTCCAGGTCAGCCTGGGCTAGAGTAAGACCCTACCTCAGAAAAACTGACCAGTATTTTTGTAAAAATTACTGGAGTTGAGAGTAAGCAGCATGGTGTAGTGCAGAAAGCACTGGCTTATGAATCCAGAGGCCTGGAGTTGGTCCTAGTTCTATCAGCAGTAAGCTTTAGGACCTGGACCAGCTCCTCCCATCCCTGCACGATTATCTCTCCTGTGAAGGGTGGGGCTTAGGCTGGGTCCTCTGCTTATCTGATGTTTAATCCTCATGGAGGGCTAGCTGTATTATAGGGAAGGGGGCTCATAGAATATGTTTGCCAATTACTAGCAGCATGAAAATTATTAATGCTTCAGAAACCACTATTTTACTTAATTCCCATTCCAGAGAGCCTTCTTTCTTTTCTTAGAGGATCGCTCTTCCTCACTTAGTCCTGATGCTTGGATGGTGTTGTCCTTGTGTGTTCACTTAGGCTTTTCTGTCCCTCTGCTGTGTTGCTGTGTGTTTCCTTTGGTGTCCAGCTCCACTGGAGCCTGCCTGACTAATCCATGTTAGCATGCTGCTCTGATCTCTTTCTTTGCTTCTGGCTGTTAATACCTCTTGAGTTTTGTTTCTTCTTTTAACGTTTTCGTTTTTTATTTTCTGTGATTGGTATTTCTTTGTTCAATTCAGGTTAGAATTGCCCCTACTGTCACTACCTGGAGTAACAAAACTCCTACTGCCCTTCTCAGCCATCCACCTGCAGCCTCTCCCTCTGACACACAGGTATAGCCTTCATTACTCCTCTTTCAGCAAGATTCTGCTCACCCAAACCACGTGTAAATAAATAAATAAATATATGTATATGTATACATATATATGTGTATGTATACATATATATGTATGTGTATATATATATATATACATGTGTATGTATATAATTACAGATTCTCTCCCCTCTTCCTCATGCCCTCCCCACTCTCAGTCCGCATCCATCTGCCTGTGTGTTGCATTTATTGCTTTGGGATGCAAGAGGTCATTTTTAGGATAATTTCCCTATTCTCCCTCTTCCTTTAGAGTTTATAAGCTAGAAAAATATTAGCAAGGCTCAAATAATTGAAGTCTAATTTTACTGAAGACGTTTTATTATTTCTTTTTTAAAGCATTGAATAAAACTAAAAGTCCCCTTATGACATTTTATTTATTTTCAAAGCGTGAACTAGTATATGGAACTTAGTAGAGATGGAAAATTCTGGTGATTTATCATGATGTTACTGATACTTTTATGAGTCTGTCTCTTTTTACCATTTGTTGCAATTATTTTGGGCCTTTAAATTGCTCATAATGTGTTTATGAGAAAACATGGTGTAATGAGGGCAAGATTATATACAAAATGCATTGCTTCTCATAGTAAGGTTTCTTTAAAAATTAAACATAAATTTTATTGCAGAGATTATGAAGCCAATTGGTAAGGTTATTGATCCCAAATGTAATCTTCCTTTTGCTATACTCTCATTTTCTAGGGAGAAAACCCTCCACCTCCAGGTTTCATAATGCACGGCAATGTTAGCTCGCCCACTGCGCCTCTTCCTGCATCTCCAGGTCATTTGCACAGCCAGGCGCCACCTTATCCACAGCCTCAGCGTGAGTAGTGGGGCCGCTAGGAACCGTTGAGCCAAGTCAGTTCTGCAGTGATAGATAGATAGATAGATAGATAGATAGATAGATAGATAGATAGATAGATAGATAGATAGATAGATGGATGGAGTGCCTGCCTAGAGCGCTTAGCCTCCAGCACTGCAGAAATAAGAAAGAAAAGTAAGAACTGCTTTTCTCTCTCCCTGAGGTGAACTGAATTAACATGCTGGGAAGTAGCTTCTATATTCTCTGTATTTTTCTATTTTTTCAGGTAGGGTCTCACTATAGCCCAGGCTGACCTGGAATTCAGTGTGTATTCTCAGGGTGGCCTTGAACTCATGGTGATACTCCTGTTTCTGTCTCCCGAGTGCTGGGATTAAAGGCATGAACCACTGTGCCCAGCCTTCTGTATTACTATGTTCAGAATAGTCACTCCTCTATCAGAGCCATTTATAAGGCATACTAAAGAGAATCACACACCTTAGAGATTTGGTGTAAAGAAACAGTTTTAGAGCTTATTTAGTAAATATTTTATTTCTTCAATACAAGATGACGGGCTTCAAAGGGTATTTATTGTTTTTCCATTTTGTTTATTTTTATAGACTTTCTGATTGTTTAGTATAGACTTTTAAAAAATCATTTTAGGGGCTAGAACAGTTGCTTAGCAGTTAAAGGTGCTTGCTTCCAAAGCCTGACGGTCTGGGTTCAGTTTCCCAGTACTCTTGTAAAGCCAGATACACACAGTGGTGCATGCGTCTGGCCACGTTCCCATTCCACTCCTTAGTGGTGTGTTTCTTGCAGTTAATGAAAAATGTTCTATTTTCATCCCAAAGTCCATAGTTTATGTTAGTGTGTACTCTTGATTTTGTATAGTCTGTGAATTTTGACAAATGCATGTTTTTTTAAGGAAATAATTGCACTTGAAAAATCAAAACTGCCTTTTTAAAATTAAGAATCTAAATAAATAAAAACCTCAAGGGAGAAAACTATAAGATTAAACTGCTATTAACAACTAATGCTAAGGAGTGTATTCTATGCTAATATGGTTTGTTGTTAATTAACAAGAATCCAAATTTAATGCAGCCTTTCACTCAAGTGTGCATTGTAGTACTGGTCTCTGACAGTAGTCTGCTAGATGCACTCCACAGAGGTCCATCTCTACCCTAGATCTCCTAAGGGCGTCTAGCTGCAAACTTTCTGGATGTATAAACCCGGCATGGCTCCATCTGGTGGTTAAGTTGCTGTTACTGCAGCCTAGAAAGAAGTCACAGAAAAGGGTCAGTCTTTAGTAGCTTTTTGGGTCTGATAGTTCAAAGAGTTTCATAACTGGTAGCAATCTGAGGATGGCATTTTTTAAATATTTAGATCTAGCAATTTTTTTAGAGTTTTTTTTATTTGAGAGTGGGGGGAGAGAGATTGAGAATGGATAAGAATAAGCCAAGGTCTCTTGCTGATGTAAATGAACTCCAGATGTATATACCACTTTGCATCTGGCTTTACATGGGCACTGGGGAATTGAACCCAGGCCAACAGGCTTTGCAAGCAAGTACCTTTAACCACTGAGCTATTACCCCAACCCAGATATAACTATTTTAAATATATTTAGGGCATCTGAACCTCAAGAAATATGTGGGTTTTTTTTTGGTTTTTTTTCCTGCTACTGTTGTTTATTTTTGTGGTTCTGGAGATGCACATGTTAGGCAAGGTACTTTTCTATTGAGCTACACTTCCAGCCCTTAAATGTTAACTTTTGGTCCAACATCTCTGTAGAATGAGCTAACTGTTTTGGTTTTCTGATGCTGTTCCAATAAACTTGTAACTAATTAAAATTTCTGTTTCTTCCCTTGGTGTAGCTTACCAACCAGCCCAGCAATATTCCTTCGGAACAGGGGGGTCAGCAGTGTATCGACCTCAGCAGCCTGTTGCTCCTCCTGCTTCAAATGCTTACCCTAATGCTAACCCTTACATAGCTTCTGCTTCTTCCTATTCTGGGCAGTCCCAGATCTACTCAGCCCAGCACCAGGCATCTTCACCTACCTCCAGCACGCCCGCTTCTTTCCCTCCTCCGCCTTCCTCTGGAGCATCCTTCCAGCATGGCGGACCAGGAGCTCCACCGTCATCTTCAGCTTATGCTCTGCCTCCTGGAACAACAGGTACTCTGCCTGCTGCCAGTGAGCTGCCTGCGTCCCAAAGAACAGGTCTGCGCTCAAAAGGGATTCGGTTGGGCTGCTTTGATTTCATGAACAGATGGGTGGATGGAGGGGCTAGGATTTTTAAGTGTTTGTGAACTGATATTGGTTGGGTTTTTATAACAAATTCTAACTTTCTAAAAGAGCGATTCTTCCATAATGAACTTGACTTGCCAAGTGAAAGCTGTAGAATTGAAAAGAGTAAGAGCATATAGTTGCCACAAGTAAACCTATCTTTGGCGGTAAGAGCTTAATCAGTAGGATAAGTGGTGGTTGAACCAGGTTTGGTTGATAGTGATGTCTTTAGTTTAAATGCAGAACATTAAGTTTTTTTGTGCTACTAGGGACGAACCTAGAGCCTCCTATAGCTAAGTAAATGGTCTACCACTGAGCCGTGCCTCCAATCCTTAATTTCTTTCCTTGAGCCCATATTTGTAGTTTAAATTCATTCATAAAAATTAAACTATACAAAGTCTTAATGAGGTAAGTTTTTAGTTATAATTATCTGTAATATGAGGAGTGACTTGACTAAGAATGAAGTGAGAGAGACAAAAAGTGAGTACAAAAAACAGGAAGATCCTGTTTTTGTGAGAGTCAGTGTTCAGGAGCATAGTAACTCTCCAGTTTTATGATATGTAATATTAAAGCCCAAAGAACCACCCGGGTGTGGTGGCACATGCCTTTAATCCCGGCATTAGGGAGGCAGAGGTAGGAGGGATTGCTGTGAGTTCGAGGCCATCCTGGAACTACAGAGTGAGTTCCAGGTCAGCCTGGGCTTGAGTGAGACCCTAACTCAAAAAAAAAAAAAAAAAGTCCAAAGAAGGAAAATCACATACTACTGTATCACCTTCCCTTTATGTATGGAGGCCACTTTCTAAGACCCTCAGCAGATGCTTGGTAATGCCCAGTACCAGCCCTATCCATACACACTGTACTTTTTCTTATATGCACATACCCATGTTAAAACAGGTTAGTTAGGAACATGATTATTATTATTATTATTATTATTATAGATTGACTATAATAACTAACAATAAAATAAAACAGTTATTATATGGTGAAGTATAATGAATTTCCACTATCACTACTTTTGCACTCTGGGGCACTACTAGATAAACTCAGAGTTACCTGATCACAGACACTGAAGTGACCTGCTAGCTGGAAAGGCTGCAGAATGACCAGTAGGCAGGTAGCATGCGCAGCATGGGTAGGCTGACAAAGGGATGGCTCACTTCCCTCTGGACAGCATTGTGGGGCATGAGGCTTGCAGATAAGGAGGAATGTAGGGCTTCGTCCCTTACCACAAGGGACACTACAGTGATGCACCACAGATATGTCAGGAGCTTGATGGTTTAGAGGAGAGTGCCTGATCACTGACAGAGCAAACCTAGTCAACCGAGGGCTCCTGTTAGCCTAGTGGGTAGCATGTGGGTCTGTAAACCTGGATGAGTTATAGGGGTTCATGTAAATTTCTCACAAAGTGGTGCAGGATAGTAGGGAAGGAATCCTCATTGAGCTACTTTGGATCGACTCTAGCACTCGCTGTGTTTTATTGTTTAGGTTTCCCAAGCCTGAGGAAGAGAGATTCTTAGTGGCGCTACCATTGAGGAAGCTGGAGTGTCTTAGGAGTACCCATGGTGCTCTCGGGAGTCACAGGGCCAGTCTCTCAGCTTCAGAGTTTGGGTTCTGACCACCCTAGGTGTCGTAGCTCTGATGGAAGGGATAGGAAGCTTCAGGAATAGGTGAGATCAGACTCTTTCAAGGTGATGTGGCTATAGATGCAGTGTGGGAATTGGAAAAATTATCTGGCAGCTATAATTATTTGCATGGGTGTTATTTTTCTGCTTGAGACTTGTTTATGTACACGGTAAAGAATGTCGTCCTGGCTGAGAAACAGGATGACTTAGGGGAAGAAGAGCCACACTAACTCTTCAGTGTTTGCATGCACTGTGCATGCCTCGCTCTCTTGTTAACCTCTTACCTCCTATATTTTAACTGACATTTATAGCTTTGCAATATTTTATTTTGTTAAAATATATTTTATTTATTTGCACACAGAGACAGGAGAGAGAGGGGGGGGGGAATGAGAATGGACACACCAGGGCCTCTAGCCACTGCAAACAAACTCCAGATGCATGCACCACTTTGTGCATCTGGCTTTACATGGGTACTGGGGAATTGAACCCAGGTCTTTAGGTTTTGCAGGCAAGCAACTTAAAGGCTGAGCCATCTCTCCAGTCCCATTGTATTTTTTTTTATTTTTTTACTTATTTGGTCCTCTCCTCTCCTCTCCTCTCCTCTCC